>WNWK01000290.1:475000-576872 GCA_009830355.1 Cherax destructor | reverse complement strand
TATTCATAGTACCCCCCAGAAAAAAACTTACTGTCAAAAAATCACCCCTTTACCCCGTCACTTATCCCATCCATTCCTTTGCAAAATTTAATTTTTGCTCTATCCCAAATTTGGTGACCCCAGCACCAGGAGGGGAGACTTAATCTGGAGAGTCTAACCTGTTTAAAGCAATCCTGAAGCTACCATCTTAAGCACGTTTAAACACGGGTTGGAGACAAGTGTTTGGGTTGAGGGGAGGACAAACCGGGGTCAGTAGGCCCACTAAAAAAATTTTTTTTAAATTTGGGACAGCTCTGTTTTTGATAAAAGCAAAAATAATTAATGTATAACCCGAGACAACCTGGGACATAAACATGCATTCCCAGATTTGAAAATACAAGATCGTGCACACTATCCTAGAACTAACCAGCCAGATAGTTATCAGAATTTACCATGAAACGAGCTTCAGAAACCTTTTTTGAAATGATACAACTCCCCTTTGGATATATTCTCTCATCATTCCAGTGAGGGTTGAGGGCAGAGACCCGGAAAGCTAGACGGTTGTGTTCCTGAAGAACATTGCGTGCACCACAAGCAGCCCCAGCTGTTCGTTGCTCCTGTAACATACCTTCACAAACTTAGTACTAGAACATAAGAAGTTACAAAAAACTTTACATATTGATGCCTTTAAGATATTACCAGTTTCCCCTTTTTTACAACGGATTGTCGCCCAGAAAATATGGGGGCGCCTCAGAAATGGAAAGCAATCAGCCTCGAACCAAGGAAGTTGATGATCCTTTCAAAAAACCTTCCCCCTCCAACCGGGGTTTACCCCCCTACAAGCATAAAGGGGATACCGCCTACAAGCATAAAGGGGATACCGCCTACAAGCATAAAGGGGATACCGCCTACAAGCATAAAGGGGATCCCCCTACAAGCATAAAGGGGATACCGCCTAAAAATAAAGGGGATACCGCCTACAAGCATAAAGGGGATACCCCCCAAAGCATAAAGGGGATCCCGCCTCCCACACAGCCAGACACACCTTTAAAGGGAATCTAGCATCTCAATACGAGTATTATTCTAGATGTAAAGAAATTTTTTATCTGGGCAGATTAATCAAGTGCATTAAAATCTACTTAGCCAACTGTAGGAAACACGTGGGACCTGACACTGAATAGGGAGTCTACCGACAAGATATAAAACATTAACATCTAAAATAATTAAGAAAAGTGCCAGCGTGATTATTCTGGGTAACCTTCATTCTCTGGGTAACCTTCATTTTAAAGGGCAAGACAACCCCAGCGAGCAGCCAAAACTAGATTTACTGGGGTCTCAAATGGGCCCCCCCGCACTGCACAACTCCAGGCCTCACTACGTCACTACACGCACATTACAGCAGTGTGGTACAAGTTTAACGTGTTGGTACAAGTTTAACGGGGGTACAAGTTTAACGGGGGTACAAGTTTAACATGGGGTTTAAATGTTAGTGTTGAAGATATGAGGATCAGATCAGATTCAAATTACTGGTTATGACTGACAGGATTTTCTTCAAATAATGGTTAGATTTTTTTTTTTAATTTGATTTCTCCGCGAGTGGACCTTCAAGGCGGCCTGATTCTTTCTTCCTGATACGTTTCCTTTTAATTTCGCTAACTAAAAAGAAAAACTAAACTGTAAAACCAAAAGGGTCAGCGCTGAAGAGTGGGGGGTAGTGTGTAGTGTTAGTGGGGGGTAGTGTGTAGTGTTAGTGGGGGTAGTGTGAGTGTTAGTGGGGGTAGTGTGTAGTGTTAGTGGAGGGGGTAGGGGTAGTGTTAGTGGAGGGGTGTAGTGTAGTGTTAATGGTGGGGGTAGTGTTAGTGGGGGGTAGTGTTAGTGGGGGTAGTGTTAGTGGGGGGTAGTGTGTAGTGTTAGTGGGGGGTAGTGTGTAGTGTTAGGGGGGTAGTGTGTAAAGGGTTTGGGGGGTAGTGTGTAGTGTTAGGGGGGCAGGGGTAGTTAGTGGGGTAGTGTGTGTGTTAGTGGGGGGTAGTGTGTAGTTAGTGGGGGGTGTAGTTAGTGGGGGTAGTGTGTAGTTAGTGGGGGGTAGTGTGTAGTGTTAGTGGGGGGAGAGTGGTAGTGTTAGTGGGGGGAGTAGTGTGTAGTGTTAGTGGGGAAGGGAGTGTGTAGTGTTAGTGGGGAGGGAGTGTGTAGTGTTAGTGGGGAGGGAGTAGTGTGTAGTGTTAGTGGGGGAGGGTAGTGTGTAGTGTTAGGGGGAGGGAGAGTGTGTAGTGTTAGTGGGGGGAAAGGAGTAGTGTGTAGTGTTAGTGGGGAGTAGTGTGTAGTGTTAGTGGGGATAGGGGTTGTGTTAGTGGGGGTAGTCTGCAACGATGCTAAGATGGCTATAATAGGTAATTGAAATCTCCCCCCATGGAGACAGGAAAGAGCACATACCAATCTTCGGAGCTTCCACAGAGAAGAGAAAAGCAAAATGCTGTTCGGACAAAAGGTAAATTATGGAAAGCAAAGAATTAATACTGAGAGAAATGAGAAAGAAGCGACAATCAAACAAGTTGTACTAACGTCTGTTACCATCCTACATGTAGAGGGATCGTGAAGGTCATGAGAGCCAAGAAAATATCGTAGACAATGGGCATCGCCGATCGTGGAACACTCGTCTCTGCATATTGGCTCTACTGGAAGGAACAAGAAGCACCTAGACATGAGCACAATCCTTGAAGAATGAGAGGCTGCAGAATATAGCTGGTCTCCATAATTCAGTTTCGATAATGTTAGGGCAGAGGAAAACGAAGTAGAGTTCGTCTATCAGTTCACCTCAAAGAAAGATGGACGAGGTTTTAAGGAAAGTACAGCAAGTTTTTACATTGAGGTTGTGAGGTGTCCAAGACATCCGTCGATCAAACAGAAGGCAGAGAAATTTTACCGTGTCTCGTTCAGGCATAGGGGAACCACACAGTTTTAACCCATCATTAGAGAAACAGTCTTACAAAGTAATTTGATGAATCTTAGTAACATTTAAACCCCATGAGAGGTGACCCAGTGGAAGCTTCATCAATAGCATTCTGGGGCTGTTACTCTGAGTCAGCACGAGCTATAGCAAAATCAAGAAAGTGATGACCAAATATCATATGGGAGAACAGAAACAAGGTCATTAATGGCAAGAAAATGAGTGGTGCTAGGACGAACCCTGAGGAATTACTTCACCATTTTAAAGTCAGGGGAAAACATTAATCCCGACAAGGGATATTTAAGAAAAATCTACATCACAGACTGGGCATTCTGCCAGGGACCTATATAATACTTGGTCGGTGTAGGAATTAATTCCCGTACTTTTAAACGTTATCCTGTTATATACAGTTCAAGGTCAACTTGGCTATATTACAAGGATAAAGTCCTTATTACTGCCCGCGGTTTAAGACAAGTGTCTAGCTTAAGAACAGGTAGGTTCTTGTGCTCGTTACTCCACATGTGTACATCACATTTCGTAGTCTTGTTGTATTATAATATGAATAATAGTTCTGCAGCATGAACTCTGGGAAGGAAGCTTCATATGACAGGAGTGTCGAGCTAAGACGGAGATGCTGCGAGCCTACTGTTCCACATGACAGTTTTGTGCAACATTTCACAAGTGCTTTGCTAATACTTTGGTCAGAAACAGTCTACAGGTGTCGCTTGGAGTGAAGAATTTCGTCGACGAATTACCTTGACATTCAGATTGAGGAAAGATTTTCGTGTAGGTTATTTCTGAAAATAAGAGTATTAGCAGTAACTGGGTCTGCATCAGAGGTAGAGTTCGCTTGGGACGAAGTTTCGAGCCCATCCGCCCTTTGACGTGCGAACGCTCGGAAAATCGACGCAGTGTAGAGGGGACAGCCGGAATCATAGAAAATTCATCTATGTAAATTTGCAAAGGCAGTTATGCATACATATGCATTCAAATACCTATACTCGTGTACATATGAAAGTGTACATACATATAAAATAAATGCGCACTAACATGCTTATTTTTATATTGGGTTGCACTGGAATTTTTTAACCATCCTCCACTATTGTTCACGAGGCTGCGCTTATGGTGTACCTGGATGCATTTCTCTGACAGCTGGAGTGACTGAAGTGCTTGGAATTTTTAAAACAATTTACAAAGATAATGCTGTCTTGAAACAGTAAGTAATCCTCAGAAAAGTGACTTAATAAATAATTGTGCAGCCACTGAGTATGAATTTTATGCACAAGTTTGTATTATTGACCAGCCTAGTCCATGTAATATAGATAGGTAAAATTATGATATGGGGGGACTGGAAGTCTGAGGTCAGAGGTCAGACGCAGTGAAATATTGACAAGGAATTGTTTTGCCACGGAATGTCAGGAAATTTTGAAAGTGGTCTTCTGTGGCAACCATGATTTATTGTTCACTTAGATGTATTCTGATTATTACCTCCTGTTCTTCATGGACATCATGTTCATCTATGTTTGTGTAATGTTACTAAAGGAATTTAGATTCATAACTATCAATTTTAGTAAAAAATTTTAAAATACTTGCACCTATCCTAATACACTAGTCCGTTCATTTTAATCATCTTATTTACCCTTAGTCAAGAATTACGCTGCAATGTGTCAACTCACCTTTCGTCGCCGGCAAGGAAGCACTTTTTTGAATCACTCCGACAGTTTTCGAAGTTGCTGGCATGTACCAGGGCAGCAAGCCTCCTGCAGCGTTACCCTGACGCAGTTCTATCAACAATCCCGACGAGTACAGTCGCAGATCCCTCTCCAGACATTCGTCGCTCCTGTACACCTGCCACCAAACCAGTTTTATAAGGTTACTATATATCAATATATGGCTGTTATTGTATTTTTAAGCTTTTATTGAAGATTATACAGCACTACCAATACCTGCAGCTCCTGGTAAGGAGACCTTCTAATCAAACTATGTACGCCTCTAGACAATTTAAAATATTACTGGAAAATATTTCAAAATCTGCAGTGCTAGGACCAGCAGCACAGCCTACAGCTCCCTACTAAAATTAAAGCCTGTTCTAGGCACGATATTCAAGTCTTCACGGGGAAGTTTACGAAGTCATTTACTGCTCTTTTTAGGAACAAATAACTTAACATACCCAGTATTTCAATAACAGTGAAACTATCATACCACCAAATTCATGAAAAAATTATTACAACCAATATAATTTGGCAGCAAAATTGAACATTAATAACAATGAAAACGTTCCGTTTCAGAGCTGCCTACTGCACCGTAGTAAACATGAAGGTACAACCATATAGAAACACTGCAGTCAAAACAAGTTGAATCTGCTCCACAAGAAGCAAAAAGAAGCATCAACGGCAACAGCCCTAGTACCACCAGCAGCAGCTCTAGCACCAGCAGCTCTAGCACCAGCAGCTCTAGCACCAGCAGCTCTAGCACCAGCAGCAGCTCTAGCACCAGCCTCACCACCAAGCAGGTGACTATGGGTAGTATAATGTCCTGTCCTCAACAAAGTTCCTCAGTTGGCAATCTAGACGAGATGACAGGTCAAACACACTGACTTACCATTCCAGGAAAACACTACTTCCATGAACACTCAAACACGTTACACAAGTTTATAACTTGTCAACAAATTAGAAAACGAACTGAAAACTTCTGAAATATGAGCGATTTCATGAGTATCTTTAGATTTCACAAGAAATCTACCATGAACAACAATATACATTAAACTAGGGCAATATAACCAGCATGTTTCAAATGCTCAGTTAAATTTGACCACAAGACTCGTGAACCTTCAGAGATAAAGCCATACCAGTTTTAACCCATGAAGGAGGGGGCAGTCAGGGGCAAGGAGTTAGTATGCTCCTCGATCAACTGAAGACCAAGAGCAATAGTGGTGGTAGTAAACTAAAGTGTGTGGTAGTAAACTAATAGTGGTGGTGGTAGTAAACTAAGTGGTGGTGGTAGTAAACTAATAGTGGTGGTGGTAGTAACTAATAGTGGTGGTGGTAGTAAACTAATAGTTGTGGTGGTATTATACTAATGATGGTGGTGGCGGTACTATTATAGTGGCAGTATAGAAACTGATTTTATAAGAGGTGGATCGGTATGAAAGTTTGGGCGAGCGTGATGGACCAGGTGCCTGCTGGCTGTGTATCGTTCTAGTTCTGGGTCGCTGCCAGGAACCATGTCGCCAGGAAGCCTACAAAGGAAGCTTTGTTATGACGCATTTAGTGACATTGACGAGAAACAGTCGAGCAGAAGTACAAAATGAAATGGGCGATTGTCAGTCGACTAGCAGATTTAATCAAGTGTGGACGTGTACTGGTCATTGCCTTCAACTTCTTCAGCTATCAAAACTTTAGGCCAGTCCCTGGACCCATTATGTACCTCTAATCTTTTGACTTCCTGCCAACAGGATGGGTATGGGCGCATAATAACAATATTAAACTAACTGCCGTCTAAATATTAAGAGGCCTTTATTCCACTAGGGTTAATAGACCAGGTATTTCACTACAGTAAAATATGTAAAGCTCAAAATGATGCCCAGTGGGCCCTTCCTCCTCGTCTTCCTCTGACAAGTCCAGTGAATACAGTCAATATACTTAATATACATGATCCCCCTTTTGATCCAATCCCATCTGAGTGGCGGGGACCATCACAGCAACTGGCAGGAGAACCGATTTTTAATGCCCCTTTCCATAATCACCACCCACACAAGCCAAAAAAAAAAATGAAGGAAAAGGCACAACCCCGCGACGGGAACAATGCAAAAAACCCGCACGTTGGAGGTAAATTTACAACTTTTTGGGTTTCGATTTGTAGAAAAGCAAACGAAACTTTTTTTTGGGGAAGCGGTAATTTTTTTCCACCCAAATCCATGTTGAGAATGGTAGCCTAAGATGGGGATACAAAAAAGAACCAAGAACTGGCCCCAAAAAAGGTTTACAGGAATACATCGGGTTTTTTACCCGCAGTTGATTTATGTTGAAATGAAATTTGGGAAACTTAAACATATCTGATTTTATTTTCATTAAAAGATATATTGACATATCACATATTATTATATTGTCTTTTCATATTCTCAATAAGGGACAATTGTCCAAAAATTTTAAATTAGTAAATGGGGCTGGCTACCTACAATTTGGTTTGATCATCTGATCTGCCAGAAGCACTTGTAACAAACCAAGCCGGGATAAAAATCTGTCGTCGTTCACATCGGCTCCCAAACGCCCATTATGTTATATAAAACATTTTTTCTCTAATTTTATTCTTAGAAAAGAACAAAGAACATTCACATTTTTTCCTTAGGGGGCTTTTTTAACATCAACATCATGGAGTAATCCCAATGAAAGAAAACCCTAATGTCACCCTTTTTTCCCGGGTTTTTAAGTATCTATATGGCATCCCAAAGAGATGTTTTAAAATTTTGAAAGACGAGTTTCATGATGACAGAATTTAATAATCAGTCGCTCAGTGTCAAAGTTGGCTTCAGCGCCATTAGATGTCAAACAATTCAGTTTGCATTTGGACCCCCCATTAAGTCATAATCATTCTCCTTAGGGGTTTTTTTATAAAAAAACTGAATGGTGCGGGGTTATAGTGGGGCTAAGGCTTAAACCTCCCCCCGAAGGAACCCCTTTGTGGAGGTAGGTAAGATAAAGTCATGGGAGGGAACACGAGACCATTTTAAAAAAAGTAGGTAAAAATGCTAAAATAAAGATTAACCTCCAGAATTAGAAATTCACCAGCAATCAACTTCAAGGGAATTTCAGTGCCCCAAGGTTTGTTTTACCCTGGCCACAATCACTTGAAGGGCACCCCCCAAAAAAAAACCAAAAAAAGGAAAAGTAAATACAGACAGCAGTGGGCTAAAACGAGTAAGATTAAGAAATGCAGATAGACTGCCTCAAACCCGACAGAGCTGCAGTCTCAGATGGGACATTTCACGCTGCTGCAATAGCCTTCATTGCATATAGGTCGGAATAAAAGGGGATTCAGGAAAATCTTTTCCTTCTTCCAAAAACGTAAAATCATCCCCGATTTAAAAGGGTTTTTTGTAATGAACCCCGAAAGACATTTTAGAACACTGTACAAAAATATTCAATTCAACGCGAAAAAAAAAGGAACCTTCAAAAAATTAAGATGAGGCTTTTTTATATTATATCTGCCCAAAAAAAATCAGAAGACTCACCGGGGCAGGTCGAGGAACGGGTTATATTGACTTGATCGGGGTCGGACGACCCTGCACGACCCCAATCACCCCCTCAGTAAACCACTTTTTTATAAAAAATAAAATTTTATATAGGCATGTTAGTGAACCTAGGGTAACTAAAATTATGACTTATTTCCCTTAGGTCCTTGGATAATTTAATTTAAAAAAAAAGAAAGATCTAAACTATATAAAAGCAGTTACAAAAAAGATATACTAAGGGGGAAGTAAAAAAGACATAAAAGAAATCACTTCTCCTTTTTTAGCTTTTTTCAGGACATTTTGGACACTCCTTGAACTGGCTCATGTTATGACTGGCTTTGACATCCCGGTAGTCTATTCCCCTATTTGTATGTAGAAACATGTCTTTGAAGCCACCACTGACTGGGCACTGCAAAGTTGTTCTCCCTTCCCTGATCCATAATTGCTCCCGGGTTCCCCTCTTAAAAGACTGGGAGCAGAACCGGGGGGAATGGTTTCCAACCTGTAGATTTAATTCTTTTTAAATTTTTTACCATTATAAAAGGGAAATCAAATGTTTTATAAGACTATTGGAAATCGAAGCAAAAATTGCTTTCTTTTTTCCCTAAATATTTTTTCTCAAATTATCGTCGAACATTATTATGAACATTGAAAAATTGTTTTCCCTTTTTAAAATTTAAATTTCCCCGAACAAGTTTATAAAAAATCTGTCAATTTAGCCCCCATCCCTACCCCAGCCAGCATCAACAATCCACCACTTCCCCCCCCCACCAGCCAGCATCAACACATCCCCCACTTCCCCCTACCACCAGCCAGCATCAACACCAACCACTTTCCCCCTACCACCAGCCAGCATCAACACATCCACCACTTCCCCCACCACCAACCCGCATCAAACATCCACCCCTTCCCCCCCCCCTACCAAGGAAAAAACACATCCACCACTTCCCCCCCCTACCACCAGCCAGCATCAAAAATCCACCATTTTCCCCCTACCACCAACCAGCATCAAAAATCCACCATTTTCCCCCCCCTACCACCAACCAGCATCAACACATCCACCACTTCCCTCCCTACCACCAGCCAGCATCCACATCCACCACTTCCTCCCCCTACCACCAGCCAGCATAAACACATCCACCACTTCCTCCCCCTACCCCCAGCCAGCATCAAACCCACCATTCCCCTACCACCAGCCAGCATCAACCCAAATCCACCATTTTCCCCCCCCCCAGCATCAAAAACCCCACCACCCCCCCTACCACCAGCCAGCATCAACACATCCACCATTTCCCCCCTACCACCAGCCAGCATCAAAAATCCACCATTTCCCCCCTACCACCACCCAAATCAACATCCACCATTTCCCCCCCCACCACCACCGCATCATAAATCCACCACTCCCCTACCACCAGCCAGCATCAACACATCCACCACCCCCCTACCACCAGCCAGCATAAACACATCCACCACCCCCCACCACCACCAAAAGCATCCCTCCACCATTTCCCCCCTACCACCAGCCAGCATAAACACATCCACCATTTCCCCCCACCACCAGCCAGCATCAACAACCCACCATTTCCCCCCTCCCACCAGCCAGCATCAACACATCCACCATTTCCCCCCTCCCACCAGC
Organism: Cherax destructor; assembly: GCA_009830355.1. Taxonomy (NCBI): domain Eukaryota; kingdom Metazoa; phylum Arthropoda; class Malacostraca; order Decapoda; family Parastacidae; genus Cherax; species Cherax destructor. The sequence continues at coordinate 567,080 of WNWK01000290.1, read as the reverse complement.
CAGCATCAACAATCCCCCCCCCATCCCACCACCCACTCAAAAATCCACCACCCCCCCCTACCACCAGCCCAGATCAACACATCCACCATTCCCTACCACCAGCCAGCATCAAAAATCCCCCCTTTCCCCCCTACCACCACCAGCATCAAAAATCCACCACCCCCCCTACCACCAGCCAGCATCCCATCCACCATTTCCCACCCCACCAGCCAGCATCAACACATCCACCCTTCCCCCTACCACCAGCCAGCATCAACACATCCACCATTTCCCCCCTACCACCAGCCAGCATCAACACCCCCCTTTCCCCCTACCACCAGCCAGCATCAAAAATTCCACCATTTCCCCCCCCTACCACCAGCCAGCACAACACCCACCACCCCCCCCCCTACCACTGAGCTAATTATATATCTTGGATCTCCTCTTGTGGATGCTGCGGTTGGCCCTACCAGGTGTCCCAGGCTGCACCTACCAGGTGTCCGCAGGCTGACCCCAGGTGTCCGGGCTGCACCTACCAGGTGTCCCAGGCTGCACCTCCCAGGTGTCCCAGGCTGCACCTACCAGGTGTCCCCAGGCTACCTACCAGGTGCCCCGCAGGCCACCTCCAGTTCCCCGGGCTGCACCTACCAGGTGTCCCGCAGGCTGCGAGGGGAAAGTATGCACCAGGGAAAATCTTTTGGAAGATCACTTACCTAAACTTTTCTACTTAGAGAACGCACTATAAGCTAAAACTAACAATTAAAATAGTTTAATTAAAATTAATAAGCATTATAAAAAAAATAGGTTTTAAAAAATATTCGTTAAGTGCCCCCAAATTTTACCCCCAGGAAAGAACATGACCTCGGGAAAGGAAGACACCGGGGCTGGCCGGTGAACTGATGGGACTGTAGGTGGGGGTCATCTTCTGGTATGGGGAGGGGGGCGCACAGGGGGTCCCTCCAAGACTCAGTCATCACACCTCTGAGGTAAACCATTAGCACCTGGAACAGTTATCCAAGTGATTACCAATTTGATTTAAAAAGACAAGGTACGTGTTTCTGCACAATGTTACCAATTCAGTTTATATTCTTACTATGGCTATAATTTTAAAATAAAAAAAACGTCAAACCAAAAAAGAAAAAAATGCAATGAAAAAACGTGTTTTAATATTTAAATTTCAGATGAAGCAGCAAGGGTCAGGGGGTGCCTGGGGTGATGAAACCCCGCCTTTATCAAGATTCCCATATATTGCATAAATGTATCTTCAACTTGTCGGTTTTCAAAACCCTTTATCCCTTATAATCTTTTTTTTTGAGAATGGAGGTCTTTTCTAGGCAGTTTTGCCCGGATAAGCGACCTTCCACATAAATCGATAAGTCAAAACAGAGAAGTCTCAGAGCTCCAGTTAATTTTTTTTACTCAGAAGCTCAGATCCTCTGCCCCTGGGTTCCAGGGACGCTCATAGCATTTTGAGCCTTTAGGTTACGCGTTTGTTGCCACTTTTTTAAAACTTTAGTGCTTCATCCTAAATTATGCAACCTTTGGGAGTCAAAAGATACAGGAAAAAAAGGGTTGCTTCAGTCGTAGTCAGATTCCATAAGATCTTGGCTGCCAGAATCCCCCAAGGCACCAACTGATATGCCGTGTTCGTCCCATCCACCGCTAAAAACTTGGCGCTAGTGAATGCACCCCGGGACAAAATATCTTCACAACGATATAGGCTTGGTGATGAAAAGCATGCCTCACCCAGCAGGATATCATGCCGCCCCCAGCAGGATATTCCAAATGTCTGGCTACAGTGATGCTTCGACAGTCATCATCCGCCTAAAGTGCAATAACACTAACATAAACAGACACCTTAAATTTTTTTTTTTAACCAGGTGACTGACACGTGGGTAAAATTTTTTTGGGTCTGGGTCATCCAAAAAAGGGTTGATTAATGAACTTTTAATTGTTATATAAAAATGGTCCGTCAGCATTGAAAGACATTTTATTTTTGTTCCCCGCTGGGGGTCTTCTGGGTTCATTTTTTTGAGAAAGCTATTATCCCAAGGGGTCCAAGAAGCTTTGCAATTTCAGGGGACTTTAGAAAGACCTGGTGTTCAAGGACATCATCGTATGGGAACACGAAGTTGTTGCACTGCTGTGAAAAACAGGAGTGCAAGAGCACTGGATATAACCATTGCTCGAAAACTTAAAGTAAGTAAACCCTTTATACCCTTGCACATTGACTATTGGAATGCCACTCTCCTGGGCTGCTTTTTAAAATAGGGCGGGGTTCCCCCTAAGAGTTTCCCATGTTTCCCTGAGTGGCAGACAGTTCGTGGTTCGGTTAAAGGGGAAATGGGCCAGTAGGCCTTCTGCAGTGTTCCCCCATTTTTGTTCTTATGTTCAAACACCAGAATGATTTTAGAGGGAGAGGGAAAAATAAAGAACCCTTTTTTCCCCCGCCCCCACCAGCGGATCGCCCACCGCCCCCCCCAGCGATCCCCCACCCCCCCACCAGCGATCCCCCGTAGCCCCCACCAGCGATCGCCCGTACCCCCCCCACCAGCGATCGCCCGTACTCCCCCCACCAGCGATCCCCCGTACCCCCCCCACCAGCGCACTGGAAATTGAGGGATCCCAGTTGCGGTGCCCCACCGCAAAAAAGATCCCCTCACCAGGGCCCCACAACCAGTGGCGGATAAACTGGGACGCAGGCCATGACACCACTGTCACTGTCAGCCCGACTACCTGGGGGGGGTCCCCCAAACACTCGCTCAGATAACGGGGTAGAGAAAAAGTAAGACTGGGGGTTATCTTGAAAACCCTAAGACACACGCAAGTAAATTATCAGAATTAGTGATTAGATGAAAATTTATAACCAGAAAAAGAGGAATGCAAGAATATTTTTTGGGGCTCGTGGACAGATTTTTTTGTAAAATATATTTGAAAATAAGCTTCCCTTTATAAGGGAGATGGTGAACTGGTCAACAATCGGGCCCAAAGCTGCATGAGGAAGAGGTTATGGTTAGTGAGTTTGGCTGTAGGGGCGTCCCTGGAAAGAGGCTCACCACCCGAGGATTGGGCAATAAACCCCAGCCACAGACAGATTTCCCATTAGTGCAGTGTCTGAAAATTAAAAAATTTAGGCAACTTTCTGACTAAACATTTACTATTTTTTTTAATTTAAATTTATAACTATTTTTTTTGGAGTTCCGTTTAAACCCCTCAATTGCTTAACTAAAATATTTCTCAAAAATATTCTAATATGACCATGAACCAAATTCAAATATAAATTTTTTCAAAATCAGGTTAAGATAATAAAAATTTGAAACTATGCAGAAAAATAAGATACAGTATTTAAACAACCAGATAATATTATTTGAACATATGGACCAATTTGATGATATGGTTGTATTCTATATCTACTTCCAAACATTGTTGAATTTAAAACAGTGCCAGTGCCCCAACCCAAAAGAAAACATTCAATTTTATTAAATCTCCATACTAATTTATTTAATATGTAATTAATCTTCAGGACAAACTAATATAGTTAATTACATTATGGGGTTACAAGACATTGGTTAAGTCAGAGAGGATAGCAAAGCTACAAGACTCAGTGGGTAATAGTCTTTCTAAAAAAAAAAGTTTAAAATGCGGTGTAGGGGGTATAAGGTTGTATATTACTTGAAAATTACGTAACTTTTACCATTGGTTCAATATTAACTTTGTTTCTATTTAAATACAAAAAAAATTTTAACAAAAATTCCTTTCCAGGAACTTTTTGGGTTAATCTTGAAACGTCCACTAACTTAAACTATAAAGTCTGCCGTCCGAAATCATCCATATATTACACCGTTACCTTAGTAACACAGCCACCATAGACGGGTGGCAAGATGCGAGGATGGGTTGACCAGGGGTTCCAAGGTGAGGGTAAATTAAATTATTACAACGACCAGAGATGTTTCCGGTACTTGGCCGTTGTTTCACAGGCCCCCGGGTATTTCCCTGTCACCGGTCAGTGGCGGCGGCGGCGGCGAGGAGTTGTGGAGGGAAAAAAGTCAATGTAATTACAAATCAAAAATTTACAGAATTCCCCAATGTTTACCCAAGTTTTTTTTTTATTTTATTTAAAACACATACAGAGCATAAAAAATATAAAAGTCTGTACGCCAGATTTTGATACATTTATGGAAACAACAACATTCCCAGAGTACATTATCAATAAATAAAAAAAAAGGAAAATTCCGTACTGGAACAATACACACAAAAACCCGCTCATATAAAAGAGAGGAGCTTACGACGAGGTTTCGGCCCGACTTGGACCATTTACAAAGCCCACTAACACCAGAGACAGGGGAAAGGGGTATTTATAGGCAGGCAGACGGGGGAGGGTACAAGAGAGGGGGGAAAGGGTGGAGTAGTGGTGTGGGTGGCAGTAAAAGGGAGTAGTAAAGGTAGTAGAGTAGACAGTCATATGGGAAGGAGCACTGCTATGAGGCTAGGGCCGAAAGGGGGGGGTACGAGAGGGAAGAAAAGCGAAAAATAAAGGGAAAAATACAAGGAAAAAGAAAGAACAAAAAGGGAAAGGGAAAAAACCCAAGGAAAAAAAAGGAAAGGGGGGAAGATAAAAAGGGGAAGGAATCGGTTAAGTCAGGGGTGTTCTGAAAGTTTAGAGCATTTAACAAATGTAATGAGAGAGGAAAGCATCAACAGAGACAAAGCCAGGGCTAAGATTCATACAGGGAAAGTTTTTATAAGGGAGGATTCAAAAAAGGGGACTATGAAAGTTAGACGTAGGGTAGACAGTTTTTAGAAGGAAGACCAATCAAGGGGATGACGGATTCTGAATGAAAAAAAAAGAGATTTTTAAAAGGTGGGGCCGGCCTAACATTTATTTTTTTTCCCCCTGAGTCTGTCAGAAAGAATCGGCCTTTTCCCAAGAAATGAAGGGGACGGGAGGACAAGAAATAGGGGGGGGACCCCGGGAAAATTTCGTGGGGGGGGGAGGTATGAATTTTAGATTGGGTGCAAAGGGGTGTTATTTTTGGGAAAAAGGTAAGTTTGATTTTCAAAGGAAGGGGAGAGAGTTGCTGAGTTTTGAGAAAACCGGGAGATGTAGGGAAGGCAGAGGACTGGAGAGTTCTCAGGAGTAGGGGGTTTTGGGAGAGAAGAAAGTCCGTTTAGCACGAGAAAAGCAGAGTCTAGGGAAAGGGGAAGGGGGGAGGGGGAAAAAAGGGAATTATAAAGGGAGGAAATTTCTGCTTAAAGGGAAACTGGGGATCACAGATGGGGGGGGAGCACGGAGAAAGAGGAGATAAGAACACTCTTTTTTGACAGGGGGAGGCATGATAAGAGAAGTAAGGGAAGGGGTACGCCACTGGGGGCTAGGCTTGCGGACACGGAGAAGGAAAAACCTGTAACTGAACGGTGGACATGAACTTTTAAAGGGGAAAGGGAAGAAAAGGGAAAGTTTCCCCAATCAGCTTTAAAACCCCAATGGAAGGGGCAAGATTTTTTGGAGCATTCAAAAAAAGGTTGGAAGAGATTTAAGTCATGAGGCCAAAGAGCAAAGATGTCATCTACATAGCGGAGCCAGAGGGGAAGGACGTACATCAATAGGGGGAAGAAGAACAGTCTCAATTTTATTCCATATAAAGATTACAAGAACGGGGAGATAGAGGAGCCCCCATAGGACACCAAAGGTTTGAGAATAATATTTCCCTTTTGGGAAAGGAAAAGGAGTTAGAGTCCACGCAAAGTCGGATAAGATCAAGAAAGACATCAGTGGGGTTTAAGGGAGATGAAGTAACCTTCATTGGCCTTCCCCCCGAGAAAATTAAGGACATCACCCAGGGGGACATTAGTGAAGGGGGACTCGACAAAGACTAAGCATCTTACAGGTCGGGAGGGGCGAACACTTTCGATGAAGTCTTGAGGGAGAAGGGGGGCAGGAGAAAAAGTACCTGCCTATAAAAACCCTTCCTCTGTCTCGTGGAGGGGATTTTTGTAAATGGTCCAAGTCGGGCCGAAACGTCGTCGTAAGCCCCTTTATATGTGGGGGTTTGTGTGTACATTATCAATACTACATAAAATTGGTCCGAGGCCCGACCCTTTTACAACACAATTTTTTTATATTTTCTTACTGTACAATACCCTTTCCCTTTCTCCTATGCTATTGACCCTAGGTGTTATTACTGACACCACCTTTTGAGTTCACTTGTTCCCCTCTGTATTATGTTATGCGTTAATCCCCTTTACAAAAATTTTTAAATTTGATTTTGCCCAAAACTAATAAGACTACAGTTTATACAACAAAATTTTTTCCTTTCATCTTCAAAAATTTCAACAACATGAATATATTTCCTCTTATAACATACATTTATGTACTTCTGCTTTTACCAATTTTTTTATAAAAGAACTGTCCTCCCCAAAGTCATTCCCTGATGTACATACCACAAGGTGTTGCTGTCCCCCTTTTCTCCACTACATTTTGAAAGATTTATTTTTTATACGAAAACTGATATTTTCTCCAAAATTTTTTTTTTAGCATTTTGAATATATTTAATCCATTGTTCTTTATAAAGTAATTTTGTATGTTATGACTTTGACATCATCTGTGAAAGTAACCCCAAAATCATTTTCCCCATACCTACAAACACACCCCCTTTTCGTCCCTTTTGACCACAAGCCGAGTTATTATTCTGTACATCTGTACATTGTAACAGTAGTTCATCCCACTCATATTTTAAAAAACATTGTTCACATTAACATGTTTAAACCCCGATTTTTGCAAACTCGAAAGCGTTAACTACAGTTTCCCCTTCCACACTAGGGTTTCATTTTAAACAACGTCTGGCCATAGCACATACGATATATAGCATCTCCACCACACCTATTCTGTTTTATCCCAAAACCCTTTCCCTTTTTTTCCCCTTATTTTTAATGAATTTAGTCGTTTTTTTTTGTCCGTCTATTTTAGTAATTTACCAACATCACAAAAAATTATCCTTACCCCGCTGGTCATCCCGTCTCCCTTTGCATTAAAATTCCCTTTTTGTCATCCGTCATCCTTTCCCCCCTTATTTCCTCACTCCCTTTAACCCGACATATTTAATACCTAAAATTACCCCCCAGTAAAATCCTTTTTCCCTTTCCCCTTTTACTCCCCAAAACCATTCCCGGTAAACCTCACCCAGCCCCCCTCCCCCCCTACTTTCCCCCCTTAAATTTCCCCCCTTCCCTAGTGTCAAGCCCTTTTACATTCATTTTTTCCCTATGCTTCCAATAAGTCTCTTAAACCCCTTTCTTTGTATTGCCCGGGAAAAGTTCCCATTTCTTCCCATACACACCTATTCCTATTTCTTGTTGCAATCATACTTCCGGGCAAGCGCCCTGATAGCCCCCTTTTTACCCCCGTGGTTTTAAACCTCCATGACCCCGCACATAGTCGACCATTAAGTGCATTAACCCCCTTCGCACCTGTTGACCATACCATTTATATCCAAACTTATTGCCCGAAAACTGTTATGAAAACCCCCCAATTTTCTTAATACCCTACCTATCCATTCCCGTACCCGCCCTAAATCCCAAAAATATATTGCAAAACCCTGTCTCCTGCATCCCACACCTGTCAACTCCCGTCCTTAACTATACCCATCCTAAATAAAGCTGCTTTCGATGCCACCGCTCCATGTAAGAATCTATACAAAGTTCCCGGTCTCTGGATCTCAATAACAAACCCTTGAATCCCTTCCATATATTCCCCCAATCATACATGGGGTTTTCCCTACACCCTTTTCTCCCTTTTACCCCATCCGTTTCCCCCATAAAATTGAACAACTTTAATTTTTTATCCCCTTTTATTTTTCCCAAGGGGTCCCAACACGCCCAAACCTCTTGCCTCCCCACCCCCTTTACCAATTTTTGACACTTTACCCTGCCGACCTGCCTCTACCCCCCCCTTACCTTATAACACATTTTTTTAACATACAACAAATTTCCTTACCTCACCCTTTTACCCCAAACCCCCCATCTAAACCCCTTTATTTCAACAATTTTCCTAATCCAGGGTTTTTCCCAAACGCCCAGATGTATCGAAACACTTTAATCTCCAGCTTGTGTACGTCTTTTTGCATTAATGGGATTACGCTACATGCCAAATCCTACTATATATCAATGTATTTACTGTTTATAAAATTTTGCTGTAATGTAAGATCCCCGGCCTACACCCCCCTTTTCCCATCCATTGCGTTTTTCACTACCCTTTAAAATTTTACCCCGCATTTCCATTTCATTATCATATATATTATTCCCTTTATTTTAATGTTTTCCCACTATTTATCCACCCATCCCTTTCTCGCCCAACCTTCCCCACCCATCTACCTACCTCCAATAATCGTGTTTTGGGGCCCCATTTACCCTCATTCCCGTTGCTCTACAAAAAACACTATTATACGTCCTACATTGACCAGTCCCTCTACGTTGCCTACGGGGCCCCGTAGTATCGTCCACGATCCCACTATCCCCGCTCCTCACTCTTCCTCCAACCCCCCCCCTCTCCCCCACACTCTCCTTTACTAGTCTGTAGAATGGGTCTTGCAAACATGCAAAAGACAGCAAAGAGGGCATCCCTGCCTTAACCCTTTCCATTTTTACCATTCTCCCCACATGGCCATTCATCTGCACTCTTAACCCTGCCCTATTTTCACTGTTTCAAAACCCCTCCTACCACTTCCCCCCCCCTGGTGTCGCATAATTTACAGCAACCCCCTCCCCCAAACCCCCCCCATCCCGTCTCCAATCTTTTCCCAATATTCCAATTTTTCCCATGCTATTCTTTATATAATTCTTTTAAATTTTTTCATGACCACTTATCATGCTTCTCCCTGGTATCCCCATTTCCTCAATCACTCCCCCCCACTTTTTCAACCTATTTCCCAATACTTTATGGGAAAAACTTATAATCTGCATTCATCATTGCTAAAGGCCTGTAATTGCCATTGTCACTCCTGTTCCCCCTTTCTTTAAACCCAAAACCACTACGCCCATGCATTGATCAGTTCTTGCCCTCCCCCCCCCATTGTGTTAAAGAGCCATACCAAACATTCCCTTAAAATATTCCAATATATCCTATAGAAGTCATTAATAGTGCCGTCTATCCCTGGGGCCTTTTCCCCTTTAAACCCCTCCACCGCCTCCAAATTCTTCCTTAAATTAATTGGCCCTTTCCCTACTTACTCGTTCCCCCCTCCCACCTTTTCAGTTATTCCCTCCATAATCGTTCTTCTGGGGTTTTGCCTACCCCGTCACTTCTCCAATACTTTGAACCATTTACCACGTATACACCCATCGCCTCAGTCGCCCAAATTCGCCCCCGTACATAATTCTCGGATGACCCTTTCCCCTTTTATGCTGTTTACCTTTATACCAGCCCTTTTCCCCCATTTCCAAAACATACTTTGAAGGCCTGTCTCCCATAAAACATCATCTATCCCCCGCCCTCAAACGACAAACATCAAATCTTTTTATTCTGTATCTCTCTCAGCCTTTTTTTTCCCAACCCCCTTTTCTCCTGCACTGCATTAGGTCCATTTTCCCCGTGACATCTTTGGGCCCAAAAGCCCCCCTATTTTACTTTTTTAACCCAAATGTCCAACCCGCCTCCTCTCTCCCCAGTCTTGTAAAAAACTTAAAACCCCCTTTTTATTTTTTTCCCCCCACACTATGATACTTTCCCCCTGACTCGATCTGCTTCTTTCCTTGCTCCCACAACTCTTTCCCCCCATTGGGACAAAACATGCCTTTTTTCCTCCCCACTCAACAATTTCACATTTAATTTCCAGTAACCCCATACCATCTAACTGCTCCTTCCCCCCCTAACTTCTCCAGAAAAAACCCCTATGGTCTGAAAAAATTTCATCTATCCTTTTAAAACCCTTTAGCCACTACCTGATCTGGGCCCTTTTATTCTATCCAATCTGGCTGCATAATTTTCTTAAACGTACGGGGTCCCCCCCCCCTCCACCTACCACATCCTTCAATCCCACACTATTTAAACATTTGGCCCCTAACACACAACCCACTCCCCGGGTTCCCTATCTTTATTTCTGATAAAAGAAATTAATCCCCCCCACTATCGCTACACCTGGCAACCCTCCCAAGACATGCCAAATATTCATTCACAAATTCGTCCTTGACCTTCCTGGAAAAGTCCGCCGGAAAAACCCCTTTTCAAATCATACTTGACACCCCCAATTCCCCCCCAACCCCTTTTTTATACGACCCCCCCCACACTTCCCATGCAATTTATATGAAAAGGGCTTGACACCTTTTTCACTACCCAACACCCTTAATCTCCCCGAAGATCCAGCATATACATCATATCCTTCCCCCAAAAGTAAGTCTCTTCCTATCCTATAATTATGTTCAAGAAAAACCCCCCGGGACACCATAACGTCTCAATGTCACCTCTACCCACTTCCCCTTTTTAAATTTTCCCCCCATACCATTTACATTAATAGTTTATAACCTTTAAAACAACAAAGAAGGTTTACCTTTCGACCTTGATGAATGCATCACTAGTTTTCCCGTGCCTCCTGTCTTTTCAATTTCCCCCCCCTTGGGCCCCCTTCCTTAAACCCCCTCCCCCTTTCCCTTTTCCCCTTGACGCATCCACCAAGGGGTTTTTTCATGATCTCCTTTCAGGGGTTAATACATCATCTCCATCTGATGATGCTTTCTGGGTCCCCTTTTGGGGCCCCCGACATTTCCCTACCTTGGCTACTTTTTTGCTTATTAAATTCCCCCACACCGTCTCGCATACTAAACCCCGTTTCCCCCTTCCATCCTCTTCCCCTTTCAATCCCTAGTTTTATTGTCTACCCCCCAAAACTTCCCGCAGCCGTGCTTAACTCCGGCAAGGTCTCTTCCCCGAGACCCAATACCCCTTCCAAAGACATATTAGGGGTGGTTTTTCCCACCTTCCCCCCCCTGCTGCTGCTTTCTTTCTCCTCTGTGTTTTCGTAGGGAGAGTTTGAATGTCCCCCGCGCTGCCCCCCACCATTCACCCAGACCGAGTAGTTGACTCCTGCCCCATCGAAGTTGTTTCCCGTCGTCCTTGTCTTGCTTGATAGATTCATCTCCCCCCCCAAATCGTTGCTGCCCTCTTTGGGCAACGTTACATGTTCAAACCCCAAAATGTACGGCACGTCCCCCTGTTTACCCATGTATGTTACGTACACCTGGGTCCTGAACTCAGGATTTCTAAGCATGATGGATGGGGGTCCCAAAGGCACCCTTTAAAGAATTAAGACCCTCCACGAGTCCTTCGAAGGGTTCCCCATGCCACCGGGGCCCCCGTTTGGGCATGTACAACCCTTTTTTCATTGAAGATCCATCGGGGTCCACGGGGGCCCGCCTTGAATGGTACGTTTCTCGCCCTTTTCCACGATAGGCCCGGGGGACGCCCTCAACCCACCTCCATACTTGAGTTAACGGTATATACTTCTTTTTGGGGTATTTCCCCCAAACCCAACCCCTTCAACCGTGTTTACGTTTTTTTACGAATACCCTGGTTAGACCATTAATTTCACCATATAGGTCACCGGGGTAGAGGCATGGTTGACAAATGGGCGGCAAAAGTTTGCAAAATGGAGAGAAATAAATGGGGGGGGGTCTCGGGGGTGTTCCACGGGGGGCATTTTTGGGGCCCCCCCGTTGTTTACAATTTACATAAAGGGACATAGATGAGGGAATAAATAGTAAAAATTTTTAAAAATGCTGATAAACCCCAAAAATGGGGCCCCAATTCATTCAAATGAGGACATTAGGGGCACCCCCAGGATGATTTGAATAGACTGATGCAGTGGTCGGAGAAGTGGCAGATGCAGTTTAAAAAAAAATTTTTAAAATTCTAAAATGTTGGGCAGGACAAAACCATCCCAAATATGGTTTTGAATAATGTAGATCTTTTTTGGAAGGGAGAAGGATTTGGGGGGTTCGGGGTTTGTAGTAATCTGAAGCCAAGACAACAGTAAAAGTGTTGTAAAAACTAACAGAATCCTTGGCTTCATATCAAAAGTATAAATAATAGAAGCCCCAGGTTTTTTCTAAAACCCCCTTTTATCTTTGGAAACCTTTTTTTTTAAAATTTTTCCAGTTCGGGGCACCGTATTACAGAATGGATATAAATGCACTGGAAAACGTACGGGGGGATGACAAATTTAAACCCCCGGGTTTAAAATTTTCCCCCATGAGGATAGTTTTAGGGCCCCCCCCCGCACCCCTAGAAAGGCGTAGAATTAGGGGGATAGGGGTTAATGTATAAAGGGAAAAAAAAGGAATAAATGGGGGGGTGAAAAAGCGGGTGAAAATATCCACCCAAAAACAGGACTCGCAGCAATGGTTTCAATTTGGGGAAAAATTCAGATTCAGGGGATATAGGAAAGCACTGGTTTGGAAAGAGGGGGAGGAGGGGGAAAAACTCCCGAGAAATTATGGATGCTAAGACGTTGTGTGTTTTAAAAAAAGGTTAGATAAATACATGGGTGGGGGGGGGGTGGAATTTGGACCTGACTAGCGTACCAGGTCATAGCTGTTTTCTAATTCCTTAAGTGGAAGTGACCTGACCAGGTGGTCGGCTGGGGAGGTTCCCCAAAAGGGCAAATATGGGGTGGGTGGGGGGGTGTGAGTTGGTCCCGACTTTGCCTGTGCTAGGTCAGATGCAGGGGGTTTCCCCCCAATGAATGTAACCTTTTTCCCGGCTGGGGGGGGCTTAAGCCGTTTTGGGGGTTTGGGCCTGCCCCGATGGGCCAGAGGCCCCAAAAGGGGTTCCCCTTTTTTTTTATGTTCTTATGTTCTTATGTCGATTTTTTTTTGTATCCTTCAGCACCATAGGTAGGGGTTAGGGGCCGGGGCGGGGGGAACACGCCCTTTCAATTTTTTTTACAGACAGTGTTGATCGCTCTGGCAGTGCCGCAAAGTTGGTGAAAATAAAAATTTTGTCTCGCACCACCAGGAGGCAGAACACCAACGACCGCCCAGTATAGTTGCTGGACAAGGGTCCATACCCAAGAGTTACCCCCAAACCTCCCTCTACCCCAACCATGTCCATCATACCCCCGTTGGGGGAGATTAATAAATTCACTTTTTTTTTCCAAGGGGGACATCTAAAGGGGAATATTTTCAAGGTGGATAAAACTAATGTAAAACTAACCACGGAAAAAAGGGGGGGTTTTTTTCCCCCGGGGGGCGGGGTCTTTTTAAAATTAGGTTATTAACCCATCCCGTGGCCCAGTGGGTTACTCATTTTTTGGTTTACATCTATAAGCTTTTGATGCTCAACCGGGGGAAAAAAAATAAAAGCAAACCCGGGGCAAACTCAACCCTTGTTTATGAATGGCACTAAGTTTAGAAATAGTTGCAAAAAGCCGCAGAATGTTATCTGGGGCCATAAAAAAAATTTTAAAAATGAGGGAAAAAAGAGTTGTCAATTGGGGCCCTAAGAAAGATGGCCAGCTATGACAAGTTGCTTTTAGGGAAAGGGGTTTTTAGAGGTGTCAAGGAACCAGGGGAAAAAAAAGGGGCCGGGGGAAAAACTATCGATCATGTTCCGGGTACTGGAATCGTACAGGTATAACTCGGCATTAGAGACAATCTAGTAAAAGTTAATCTGAAGTGTTTTGGGACCCCAAAAAAATTTAATTAAACCCACGAGTAGTGGCTCAGTGAAATACGGTCGATAGCATTCTGGAGAGGTTGCTACTAGGTGACTGGTCCTTGTAAGCTATATGAAAAACAAAATGACAACCAAATACTAGATGGTAGAACAAGTGGTGCCAAAAATAACCCCGGGAGACACCTTCAGCCTGGACATAGGGAAAAAAAAAACCCCCGGGCACAGAAATGTCTCAAAACTTAAGGAAAAGCGACAGATTGCCCTGGGGCCTCAGGAATGAGCTTAGACCACGATGTTATTTCACCAGGTAGTGTCATACCCTTAAAAAAAAAAAAGACTGCAATGATCAAGTATTTACTAGCAAAGGCATTACGAACACAGGTATCCAGACGGAGTAAAAAGCCAACAGTAGACAGCTGCAATTCTCTAAATATCACACCAAACTTCTATTTACTAGACTTTCGAAAAACTTTCAAACTCACTAGTAAAAGCAATGGGTCGATAGTGAGAGGCACCATGGTTTGCTTTGTTTATGAGGGCAGAAAAGCAGTTTTCCATAGATGGGGAAGAACCCTTTGAAACCAAACAAGATGAAACACGAGAGGACTACGGGGGTCGTCGGATGTAAATGTTGAATCATACATATATGAATGCCATCAGGTCCAGCTCCCGACGATCAGCGGTGTTGACTCAAGCTCCCGAAGAGTAGAGCGCAATTACAAGACTGCTAGAAGTAACGGGGGGCACAGATGGAGCCTGAAATATACAGACAAGACGATTTCTAACTGCCGGCAATTTCAGCCGGTTCTGAACTCTGACACCTTAGCAATGGTGGCTGGGTCGGGAAATTACCTGCTACTAAACCACTTTTTTTTTCCAAAGTGCACCAGGAAAGTGACAGTTGAGACAATCCCACCAACAAGTGCATTTTGATTCTCTGAATCACATTTGGCAACCCCCCTCGCTCGCTCGCTTGAAATTAGAGCCTTTCTGTCCCCTATGGAATAACTGCCCCACTTAACATGTTCAAACTCACTAACAAGTATTTCACGAAACAAAAAAGTTTATTAATATTTATAAAATTTAAACTAAAAATCAGCACCCTGGTTAATTACATTTTTTTACAATAAGCACCCCCTTTGCTGTAACATTACAGTCGGTTCGTTGTGCTCACCTGCAGGTAGGTGGGCTGGGTGTCAAATCATCCGAGATGGTAGGTGGTGCCGGGCTGGGCAGCCGCCCCCAGGGTCAGCCCAGTATGGGTTTTTGGGGTCATTTTCTATCGACGAAAAAAAATTTTTTTTATGAAGAAATACAAATTTTAATGCACTATTTAACGCCCACATTATATGCAATTGTACAATTTATGAAATTAAATAGGATTGCACTGGGTTGCTTTAAATTTATATTGACAAATGCGAAAACGTGGGATCAAAATGAGCAAGTTATTTTCCCTGAAGCTTCCCTTATTATGCTTTTGTTACTGGGGTCAAGTAAGTCAAATCTTAGTACTCGCCATGGGAGGTCGCAGCTGCAGTACGCTATAAAGGGCTGACCAGAGCGCACCTCGTAGTCTGGCTGAGGGATGCCTCCATCTCCAGCTGCCGCTACTGTCGCTGGATGTTCTCATCCCCAAAGTTTTGAACGGTGTTTACAATCTTCTGGATTGTTCGGGTTTGTTGTGTGGGGGTGATCTGTGGGCTGAAGGTGAGAGGTATGGTGTTGGTGTCCGGAAGAATGTTCTGCCTCCATCATACACGGTGGAGTGAGAGATGATGTGGTTGGAGTTACAGTGTTGGTTATTGTGAGCAGTACCAGCACACAGCGAAAAACAACATCTGTCGAAGAAGAAAGATTAACTTTAATGAAAGTAATGGGGAAAAAAATTTTACTTTCTTGGGGAACAATCAGGGTTTTACAAAAAAGGGGAAACTCCAGCTCTTGGACTAGAACCTTTCGTGAACACTAAGATTTCCAGGAAAGTTTTTTTTTTAATATTACTATTTTCTTTTCGGATTTCATCGCACGTCTCGAGTACTAAGTACCAACTATAATGTTTAATCTAACTGAAGGAGAAATTGTGGATTCTCCCAATTAATTTACCCCATATTCCAAAACTAAATTTTCAAATTTTCAGCGACACCTATAAAAGAAATTATTTGTTTTTACCAATCAAAAAAGAAATTTCCCCCCTACAACAATCTAAGTTTGGGCGACCTTAAGAAATTGCTGCAGTCAGAGAAGGGGAAAATTTAGGTGTATTTCTGCACTTACACTTACCATATTTGATCACCCAATATGTCTTACAACTCCCATCCTTATTACACCCACCGTCCTTTAAAAACGAGAATGTCAAGTAAGTTTATTCAGGTATACACAAATACAGTTACATAGATTATCATACACAGCAGCAGCATTTTAGAAAACTAGGAAAACCCCAAAAAGTCAGGATTATTTCCATTGGGGGCAAACACCTGGGAAAAAATGGACCCGTGCACAATTACAGACCCATCACTGACACCTACCTACATACGCAAACATACAAGCTGCTGAAAAAATGCCCCCAAAAAACCCGGGAAAACTGTTCTTCCGCCCGTTCAACGAACGAACCACCTTACTGACACCGCTTCTCTAACACTGATACAGTGGGCTCTCCATCCTGCCCACCACATACTCCACAACCTGGGGGACCACAACAGACTGGCTGGGCTCTCCATTACACACGTTTTCCGTATCATGGTTACCAAGAGATTCTGGGCCTTTATCACGAACACCAACATTAGAGCACACAACACACTATCAAGATTTCCCATACGCACTCTACACTCCAGTCACCCAACGGGGGGTAAAGTCCCCCTTCACCAATCTTTCAAGGTCCTGGGGGAAACCAGACTGCCAAGTTATCCTCAACACTTTTTTAACGTCACCGCTGCCTTTCAACGCCTCCCCCGCTGTTTGGGTAGGTGCTTCAAAATCACCCCGATCTTTTTTTAGATTTAAAACTGCATGGCTGTTTGTGCAAGTCAAAATGGCTTTCGTCCAAAAAAACGCGTCCATAGCTTGCTTCAGTCAGCTAAACTGCTCAAGTAAAGGGGCCATTTGGGGGGTCTAGGGTCAAATTTAACAAATACGTCACTACGGTAATGGTTTTAGGTGTTTCCCCGTGTAAACCCCGTTTATAAGAAATTTCTTCAGTTTGACAGTGCCGGTGGTGCACCAAAAGTACTTGGGGAAAATGTCTGAAACCCCAGCACTTAAAACTTATTCTGGGGGCGAGCCCGTCCCGTACTTTTATAGATACGAGGCTAGGTCGCAGGAGAGGGGAGGCAGGTAGGAATATCAGGGGGGAGCCCCAGGTGGGAGTTATAGGAGTAATTGAGGAGACAGGTTTGCAGGGAGTCATTTGAAAACTTTTGAAGCTGCTTCTGGAGAGGTGGTATAGTTTAGTCTTGTTACTGAAGGTGAAACGTAGAGGTTTTATGAACTCAAGAACTTGGGTGAGCGTGAAGTGAAGGGTGATTCGCAGGCATACTGGTGTTCTAGCACCGAAGCCTTTGTAGAGCTCAGTGCACGTCAGGTTATAAATTAGACATAGAACACTTTGGCATCTTTATTGAGGAAACGTTTCGCCACAGTGGCTTCATCAGTCCAATAAAAAGTAGAAAAGTGAAGGGAGAGAAGAGTGAGAACAGTCCCTCGACCTCGAGTCGATGTGTTCAGTCCATAAACTTGTAGGGTACAGCACGGGGCCGTTGAGGTGGCTTATATGTTGTAGTCAGGTGAGGCGAAGCAGGGGCAGGTTAGTGGTACCATCCACTAGCCCAAACCCTTTTGGGACGAAGACCTACTTCGACTAGTGAATGGTACCACTATAACCCTGCCTCCTCCTGCTTCACCTCACCTGACTACAGCATATAAGCCACCTCTACGGCCCTGCTGTACTTCCTACAAGATGTGGACTGGAACACACGACCGGCCGGGGGACTGATTACCTCACTCTTCTCTCTTACACTTTTCTACTTTGTATTGACTGATGAAGCCACTGTGTGGCGAAAATTTTCCCTCAGTAAAGATGCCAAGTGTTGCATATGTGTAATTTAGAACTTGTCGGTTCTTTGAACCATTCATCTGCAGATCAAGGTGTCGGCATTCGATGGAGAAGTGTAGAAGTAAGGTTTTCCCATGAGGGTGTACGGGAGTCGTCACTATCTTCTGAAGTGGATTCGCTCGAGTCTACAATGGTGTCGACAGGAGCAGTGGAGATGTAAGTGGTGCAACAGCAGGTTGGGAGGCGGTGGTTGAGGCAGCATGATCATCGTTGTCGGCGGTGGAAGTGGTTATAGAAGTTACAGGAGCAGTTGCTTGGGCAGGAGACAGGTCTGCAGGTGGAGTAAAGTTCACGACGGAATACGTTAATAATGGTGTTGAAAGCGTCGGGGTTTGCGGCATTTGCAAGGCGTTCATACACCATGCAGTACAGCACCTTGGAGGAGCACCGTCGGTGAGTGGAGAGGGAGTTGCAGGGCCAAGGTGTCTGTAGAGTGGCGTGTAGAATCTGTGTCGGCTTGTAGTTTGGTTATTGCTGTGTATGTCGGTGAACTGGAAGTGTTCTTCAGATCTTTAGTTTTCTTCGATATGATCTCTTTCCTGAGTGGGACTTAGCTGCAAGGGTATGATGATTACCCTTGCAGTTGAGACATGTTGGGGCCGTAGTGATGGTGCAGGATCTGAATTCGTGTCCATCATTTCCACATTTTGAACAAAATGTATCCTAGATAGGGCAGTCCTTAGTGATGTGATTATAGGAGTAGCAAGTCCAGCAGTGGAAGACGTGTGAAACTTTCTGGTTCTATATGGCTTGGGTGAATGTGGTAATGAGAGATGGCCAGACCGTCAGAGAGGTTGGGCAGCCATGGAGATGTCTGAGAATGTGATCTTTAGCATAGATGAGGCGTTAGGGATCTTTGAGATGCTATCTACCGAGGCCCAGGTGTTTTGTTCCTCGATAGACAGTCTTCAGTGCTTCAGTAGAGGTGACGATCTTGTCCAGTCTTTTCACAAAGACCGAACGTTTCGCGTTCAAGAATGGTCACGGGGATATGGCGAATTGTCGTGTTTGTAGGGTCTTTACTGAAGTCTTTTTTCCCGTAGTGTTGAGGCTTCAGTGTCATTTGTGCAGACGACAATGAAGGACTCCTTCAGAGTGGATTGCCGTAAATTTTGATTTGCAGGCAGAACCTAACGGTGTTAGCAGAGGCTAGCTTCGGGATGTTATTGATTACTCCATTCACAAGCTTTATTTTCACACTATGCTACAGCATTGGAGAAAGGTGGCAGCCCGAGAGCAGGTAAGAAAGCTGGTGCTTATATACTCATTATATACTCATGGGTGTTGAATGTAGAACTAGTAGGGAGGTGAAGAATGATCGCTAAGGATTTCACCAAACACCCTTGTTCATCATAGCGGTTGCTAAGCTTATGAAAACTTTCAACTGTCGGGTCCAGTTTGCCCAGAAGCTTAAACTTTTGAAAAGCTTATCTAAGCAAAGCCCATCCTTTACCAGGCCAAAACAAACCCTTTAGAAGTCAAGGCTTTGAAGCCTTGACCGTACGTCCACACCCAGCCCCATATAGGACAACCGATCAGAAAAGCAGACCACCCTCTCCCTAGGTATCCAGCTCAGCCTAGGCCAAAACTGATATCTGCCCCTGGCCACTTTGACCTCTCTTAAGACGCAGAAACACTAACCTGAGGAACTACAGGCCCACCAGCCTAATAGAAATCATCGGGAAGACGTACGAGAGTACGAACAACTCACCTTGAGATCGTGGTTTTTTTTTTTTTTTTATTTATTTTTTTAAAAAAATACAATTTCTCAAGTCACATTCATTATATCACGGTATTACTATACCACAAGTAAACATAATTAAAATTTAAAGATATAATTATCCTCAAAATTGTATAATCTGAACTTCAAACATAAGGTGAAACTATACCCCGCTGCTTATCAATGAACTATTTTACATAAAAATCATCCTAAACTCCAACTTAGCAACAGAGAACTTTATGTTGTAAACAAAATTAAACCTAACAGCCTAGAACTGCAAAATAAATGTATCCCATCGGGAAATGTTTTTATACATACCTATGACCTTACAACATCAATTTATAGTCTACTTGAAGTGTCCTAATTATTACATGTAAATACCATGTAAGTACAAGTAATATACTTAACTATTCAATAAGTCATAGTTTGAATTCCATAAATTCATAGCGTTGTTTCAACTCTCAAACACTTTGACTTTCTCTTGATAGTAGAAAATTTCACATATCAGTACTGCATATTAATAAAATAAGACAACTCAAAATACAACAGTACTACCATAATGGATGTATCCATGTTCTTGAGCTCCAGAGACTAGCTCATTTCCAAAACCAATCACCATTCACCAACTCCCCATTCACCTTCATTCTCACCTTCTGCAATCCATTTTAAGAAATAAACTAACTTTTGCTTGTACAACATTGATCTACATTTAAACTTAAAATTCCTTTCATTTTAAAACTGCACAACACCACTTCCTTTTCCACCAAGCGGCCATAATACAAGGCAAACCTACAAATTTCCTTTGATTTAAGTCTTTAAGTCAGTCACAACATTTTATTAAGTCCATGCATTCCCAACGCACTAATCTAATTTATCCATTGTCCATAAAGTCAACCCTCAAACATCAATGCATCATCCGCAACCCCATACTTGAGATCAAGTAGTTCCCCAAATATTCGCTGCCCAGCCACTGGTGACGGGGTGCTGGCTGGTTTCCTGGTGGCCAGTGTTGACAATTTTATTTTCTCCAATATGACGGAGACGTACAGAAGGGGGAGGCATTGTTGCATAGAGGTTCTTGTTGGCGTTTTTATCCGTCAAATGCTGAAGTTTTTCTTGCCAGCCATTCTCAGACACCCCTGGAATTCCCACAGAGACATTTATGGGATTTCATTAAATGGAGCTCACGAGTGTTTGTTAAGTTCTTGACAAGTTGCCTACGAGAGGGTCGTTGATGCTACCAAAGCAGGGTGTTTGAATGTTTGAGGAGAGATTAAGGGATGTGTCGGCAACTTTTCTGGAACTTATTGAATATCCCCTTTGAAGGGATGCTGTAGATGTGAGATGTTTTAAGGCATATGGGGATACGTGGCAATGTTGGAAAGGGAGGCCTCTTGAAATGCCTGAGGGATCTTACAATTTAAAGATGTCTTTGAGGACATCCCCTTACGTCCTAATGCCAGAATTTAGGACACAAGTTTACGTGACGACTGGGGCAAGACAGACGTGCGGCTCTGTGGTCAGCCGGGCATATAGCTCAGCGTGGAGAGACGTGGACCACAACCCCAGCAACAACGGGCGGTGGGGGCAGGGCATGGTGGGAGGGCCTTCTGGGCCCAGGAGGTGCATGGGTCATCTTCAGGGACGTGGAGGGTGGAGATAGAAGGGAGTGATGTGGTAGATGAAGCGGTCTCCTTGCCACCTGTGACGAACCGGTGATGGTGGAAGCAGCAAGGTCGCTGTTTGCAGGAGGGGGGCGTTTGGTGGAGTTGACAGGGCCTATGATGGAGGACCCGAGGATGATGCTTGACAGTCCGTTCGTGGGAGGAGTCCGTGGTGAAGGACTACCCGGGGTAACAGCAAGCCCGGTGAAGTGCTGAGTAAGGATGTGGTAAGGGTGCGTGGTGGGTGAGGAGTCAGTACGAGTGTGTGGGTGAGGCGTGGTTCTAGGGAGGAAAATGATTGAATGAGGTGTCTGAAGAGGTCATGGAGGTGGCGGGGAATCCCCAAGAGATCAAGGGTCGGTGGAGGATGACGTGTTGACGCCGGGTCAGAGGACTGGAAGAAAGTGTTCATGGATGTGGTCGGGAGGGAGGGGGATCGGTCAAGGGGAAGGTCTTGGACAAGGAGGGAGTAGGTCTCAGTGGGGGTGGGTCAGTGGTCAAAGCAGGAGTGTCGAGAGCGATGAAGCATAGAGGGAAACCACCGTTGAAGCCTTCAAGTGTATCAGATGAATGTGACCCCGGGCCCTTTGGCCGAGGCGAGGATGTGGGTTGGACTTTGCGGAGAGAGGGCATTGGCATTGACGTGTTTTCTCCAAGAACATAATTTTAGGTGTGGTGGGGATCTGAAGTTGCGGGGTTTTACTTTGTACACTGGTAGGGAGACCAGCCCTTTTCATCGAGGTCGTGGGAAGAGGTGGGGGGCGGGAGGATTGTTAGGGCTGATGGTGAATGGGGGTGATATCCCGGTTAGCTTCATTGGTGTGTATATGCCCACGGTTAATGTACTAGTTTAAAGGGCGAGTTTGTGAGGGATTACTTAGTATATGCATTACGGGACTCCTGAGGTAACTGTTAGCGGGGTGACTGGAACTGCATAATTAGGAAGCGTGATGTGGAACAGAGGGGTGCCGGATGTGTACTAGCGGAGTTGAGAGACTTACTGGGAGCGGTGGGGGTTCGAGATGTGGTAGATTGTAGGAATGTCATGGTGGAACATACGTTCATAAGGAGAGGATATGCAGCACGTTTAGATCGGGTGATGTGTCCGCGTATAAATGTGGAAGAGGTGCGTAACAGACTAGGGTTTTCAGATCATGGAAGGTGTGGTATTAGGTGGGTGGGGTGCGGTTAAGTTTTATTCGGATCTGTGGAGGTTGAATGTTTAAAACGGGATATCGTGAGGGTTTTGCGGTTTGGTGGGAGGGTTTATGGGGTGGGGCAGGGAGATTAGGGATGTGGTGGAATACGACGGCGAAGGAGGAGGTGAGAGGTTATTATAGGCGTGAATGTGGGAGGAAGGGATATAGGTATGGGTTACAGCTTATTTGGAGGAGGTTAAGGGACTGTTACGGAGGGGGTGCCATCAGCAGGAAATAGCATACCTTAAGGGAGATTAGGGATATACAGAATGATGTTTTTAGGGCAATAGGGTCGTAGTCAATTAGAGGTGTTATGGGGATAGGCCCTCAGGCACGGTATTACGGAGGTTGCGGAAACTTAGAACGGGCATGACGCTGGCGGCGTAGACGGTGGAGATGGGTGGGTATCATCAGGGTCAGGTGTTGCACACGACAGAGGGGATGTGTGCTTATGCAAGGCTATGGTTTCAGCGTAAATTTAAGGGTAGGGAGAGGGATGAGGTTAGTAGGATTGTTTTGGAGGAACCAGGGAGACTGGGAGAGGAGGTAGGAAGGTGTTAGGTGGGAGGATTACGGTAGACGAGGTATGGCAGGCAGTGCAGGGGTTGAGGATGGGGAAGGCGCCTGGGGTGGATGGATTGCCTGGGGACTTCTATGTAGCTCATTGGGACGTATTGAAGGATGTTTTAGTGAAGGTGTTTAATCAGATAAAGGATAGGGGCAAAATGGAGGAAGTGCAGAGAACCGGGATTGGTGTTGGTACCGAATGGTAGGGATAGTGATAGGTTGCAGGGTATGGCATAACATTGTTGTGCTCAGACTATGCAAAAATACTGGCAAATCGCATGAAACAGGTGTTGGAAAAGGTATTGGAGGTTGGCCAGTATGGGATACCTGGACGTAGCATTAGGACGGGGCATAGGAGAATTAGGAATTTCGTGGAACATAAGGAAGGGGGCGGAGTCCTAGGATTAGACTGGGCAACCGAGTATGATAGTGTGGATAGGGAAATGTTGGTTGACATTTTATCGAAGCAGAGGTTTGGGGAGGAAGTTGGGGTGGGTTAGATCCTTATATGGTGGGGCTTTAGTAGGGTACAAGTTAATGGGAAGTTAGAGGTTCAGGTGAGTTTAGAGGGGTTTGCGGCAGGGGTGCCCCCTGTCGCAGATTCTTTTTGGGTGTCTGCAGGACCCCTTTTATAGATTAGTTAAAGAAGGGGTATGGGACGGGGATGGGTGAGGGGGTTGTGAGACGGGCATAGTAGGATATGTAGATGACACTACCATATTGATAGGGAGTGGTGAGGGGTTAGATAATGTTAACAGGATTATTGGGGTTTTTGGTGTGGCTACTGGCATGTGCATCAACAGGGCGAAATCGAAGTTATTGGAGGTAGGTTCATGGGTGGGAGGGGCGTTGGGGAGGAGGGGAGGGTGGATGTGTGTTAATAGTATAAAAATTTGCGATGTTATCTTCAGTCATTGTAGTGATTTGGCGAGGGGATTAAATTTGGAGGAAGTGGTGAGTAAAGCGCTTGGACGGTTAGGTGGTTTTAGTCCGGGTGAGGTCACATTGTTGCAGCATGCAGTGGTGGTTAATGTTTTAATTTATAGTAAACTTTGGTTTGTGGCGGCTGTATATCCTCTCCGGGAGTGTGATATAGGGCACTTGCTTACAAGGGTTTATAGATATATTTGGAGTTTAGGGAGGCACTGGTTGGCTCGTGAGGTTGTGACAGCTGGGGGGGGTTTGGGGTTGATTCTATTGAGTAGGCTTCAAAGTTTATTTATTAAGCAGGAATTTTTGGTGGGAGGGGAGATAGGAGGCAGGAGGGTTGGTAAGGTCATGAGAGGTGTACGTAGGTGGTGGAAGGGTAGGGATTTGTTGCAGTGTGAGGATCTATTGAGGAATCTTTAGTAGTTAGGAGCCTGAGAGAGTGAAGGTGAGTAGGTTGGATAGTGGGAAGGGGTAGTGCAGGGGAAGGTATTTATCCAATGTATAATTGGAAATTGGTGGTACTGGTTGAAGAGGCTGAGGGTACTGCCAAGGGTCGAGAAACAGGGTATAGGTTTTTATTGGGAATTTTACATCTCTGGCACAATTGTGCCAGATGGGAATAATAAGGGAGGGGTTATGTCTGAAATGTGGTGGTCTCGAGACTGCGTATCATGTAGTTTATTTTTGGAGGAGCTGGGTGGGGTTAGGGAATGGTTTAGTGGAGTATTGAAAATTGTAGGGCGGGGGTTTGTCGACCCTAAGAGCTTTAAGTATAGATGTGGGGTTTGTCCTGAAGATGTACGACGGGGGGTAGCGTATTTGGTGGTAGAATTCATACATATTTTGTGGGGCATGAGAGAGCCCGGTGATGTCTGCATTAGAGCTTCGGTGGCAGGGCTTTACAGAACTCTGTCGTAATCAAGGGGTTTACGAAGTGAGATGGTGCAAGGCTTTTTCTCTGGGATATCAGAATCTTACTGTCGCGATTTTATTAGGGAAAGGAGGGTGCGGTAGTAGTGAGAGGGCTTGTCAGGGTAGCTGGGGGTCAGAGTGTGTGGCTGTATCTATTGGGTTTTTTATGGAGTGTCAGGGGATAGGCAAATGGTTTGGTTTTTGATGCTTCATCGTTCAGGAAGTTTCTATGTGGTTGTCTGGCGGCGTTTTTATAAACGTCTGTGGGTGTGGGGAGGACTCTGTAGTAGATGGGGAGGTTCAGGGTGTCGGGGTATCTCACCTGTTCCTTACGTGGGGTCAACACGGTGTGGAGGCGCCTCCTGTGTGTGGAGCCAGGGTTTTTCATGAGTACTGGTAAGACAGGTTCCCATGACCTAGAATGTATGTTCGGCGTGTGTGGTGTGTTTTTCGTGTGATGGTATAACATTGTAAAGTTTAGGTGAGATGTTTTGTATGGTACTGTGAGGTAATGGGGTTTTGTAACTTTCATTTTTAGTATGTCAATGTTATAGGTCCTGTGGGCCTTGTATTTATATGTATTGTACATTTGGTTTTAAAAAGTTGTGTAGGGATGCTCAGTGCATCGTTTAGGTTTCCAGGGTACGTGTGCTTTTAAGGCATTAAGGGGGTTAGATGGGTAGGATAATTGGGGTTTTAAGAAATGACTACCATGTTTGATATGACATGTTTTATTTGTTGGAAGTTTCCTTTATCTTTTTGTCAGGGATATATATGCCCATATTGTTTTGTGATATACTCTTTGTGGAGTGGAGCAATAAAGACTAAGGTCATGTGTAGTATTTTAGGTTAGTGTATTTAGTTGGTTTAGTGTACAACTTTTCATTACAATTTTTCATGCCTTTTGGCTGTGTGGCCGATTTGGCCCTTTCTAATGTTTACATTATCAGGCATTTAATACGATTTTTGTGTAATGTTGATGTTTAACCTCTTGTTATGAGGTAAAGTTTTGGTAAATGTTATTGTACATAACCTGTTTTTAAATAAAATAAAATAAAAAGTTCCTTACCCATCAGTTTTGCTTAAGACAGCATCGCAAGATGCAAGACTAACTTATTCTGAACTTGTTCCAAATGAAGATCACCCTCGCTGCTAAAGATGCGAAGGCCTTCAACACAGGCATTGTGGCCTTTTCGACAATCCTACCAACATGAAAGTTACTCTTCACTTTATTGTCGACCATACGATGCCAGAAAAATTCAGAAACCACTTCGCTGAGACTTTTACGCTACTCAGGAGACCCATAAGACACTGTGCTCTTCCCTACCCTCTACACAAACGTTCACAAACCAACTCACCAGGAAAATTAAACAGTAAACTCACAGCGCTAACCCATTCT
This sequence comes from Cherax destructor, assembly GCA_009830355.1. NCBI lineage: Eukaryota > Metazoa > Arthropoda > Malacostraca > Decapoda > Parastacidae > Cherax > Cherax destructor. The sequence continues at coordinate 540,939 of WNWK01000290.1, read as the reverse complement.
ACAGGATATTTTGCTTGTTACATTGGTATTAAGATCACTGCTTTTTTTTTTCCATAGTCATGTTTTTTGTCCTTGGATACGAGGATGCTGTTGGTTAGCCGTAGGCTATCTACACGGTTGTGAATTGTCTACCATTATCTTGGGTCTATAGTATTGTGTGGGGAAGCCTGGACACTTATCACCCTGCAGTGTCACGGACACAGCCTCCTAACAGCTTAGTTTCAAACTCAGAATATTTGAAAGTTGAGAAAATTAATTAAGTGTCCATCACAGGATGGGCTGAATGCACTAAATATGCCAACTGAACAAGGTAACTGCAATACAGCGAAGAATTTATCGTCATCCATGGGCTAGTTACAGCAGAGTAGCTGCTACTATCACGAGTAACTACATCAGGCTGACCTACACGGCTACTCATGTGGAGAAAACTCCCAAAGGAGGGGGGTATGCGCCCTTACTACCCTTGTTAAGGGTCCCACCCTTTCCGCCCTTAGGAAGGGGCCAGACGAGGCGAGCCTGGGTGCATAAACAAATTAACACAGACCAGATGTACTGACCACAGTGTGTCACGTGGTCTGACCAAGTAACAGCGAGTGTGTATGTGACTTAATAGTCATTTGAGATAAATGTAACTCTTTGCCATAACAGGAAGATTACAGTAAACTGTTGTATTAGTTTCTACACTTGAAAATTACAATCATGTGTTCCAGTGATTGAAATTTAGAGAACACAAACATTTTAATTGCCACTTGAGCAGTATGTAGCAATTGTTGAAATTGTGCTGACCTCAGTGATCAAGCCCCACGAGGCACCACGAGGCTGCAAGGGGAGTCATATTGAATACGGGCTCCGAAGAGGTCATATGACGTGAGAGGTCATAAGGCGCGAGGCGACGTAACTCAACAAAGACATTAGTCATACGCGTCCATTATTCTAATTTAATCTCCACTAACGTCGGGAAATAAGATAAGAACTGTTCCAGCGCTTTTAGTGAATAAAATAGCAGTATATTCAGAAGTGTGCGCAGCTTCTTACTGCAAGACAAACGTAGAGACAATCGCAAGTGAACTCCATCGAAACAAGATGGTGACTCATCAGCGGCGTTCTACAATCAAGACTGCATTTCCTCCGTATATGGTGGAGCCAACACCATCGCTCACGTTACAAGAGCAAGGTATGTTTTTATGTTCTTGTCAGGCAGGGGACTGCGCAGTTCTTGAATGTCAAGAGCATCAAAATTTACCTATTGACGGCGGTTATGCGTGGGCTTTTAAGTCCAAACAAGTGAGTAAACTGCCTTTCAGTCCATTTAAGACTGAAATATGGGCATATGCTCCATTGGGGCAATAATTATACTCACTTGATGTTTACCTTACAGCCCTGTGGAGAATGAGGCCATAGATGGATCCCTGAGAAAGTGTTGGGACGGCTACGACATCTTGGATTCATCAATAAGCTAAGTAGCAAGCTTTAAATTACAGTACATTATCGTAGGAGCACATTACTCCACAACTCAAATGGATTTAAAAAATATATATATATTGCATGTATGTCAAGCTGACAATTTCGTAATCAAGTAACAAGTAAAACAGAAGGAGTAACAAGGTTAGAACCCGCAGCCTAGTAATCAGTTAACCTCAGTGATCACTATTTCCATTGATTATAAAAATATACTAGTATATTCATATGAACACGTAGCCCACATTCAAACAAACACGTAGCCCACATTCAAACAAACACGTAGCCCACATTCAAACAAACACGTAGCCCACATTCAAACAAACACGTAGCCCACATTCAAACAAACACGTAGCCCACATTCAAACAAACACGTAGCCCACATTCAAACAAACACGTAGCCCACATTCAAACAAACACGTAGCCCACATTCAAACAAACACGTAGCCCACATTCAAACAAACACGTAGCCCACATTCAAACAAACACGTAGCCCACATTCAAACAAACACGTAGCCCACATTCAAACAAACACGTAGCCCACATTCAAACAAACACGTAGCCCACATTCAAACAAACACGTAGCCCACATTCAAACAAACACGTAGCCCACATTCAAACAAACACGTAGCCCACATTCAAACAAACACGTAGCCCACATTCAAACAAACACGTAGCCCACATTCAAACAAACACGTAGCCCACATTCAAACAAACACGTAGCCCACATTCAAACAAACACGTAGCCCACATTCAAACAAACACGTAGCCCACATTCAAACAAACACGTAGCCCACATTCAAACAAACACGTAGCCCACATTCAAACAAACACGTAGCCCACATTCAAACAAACACGTAGCCCACATTCAAACAAACACGTAGCCCACATTCAAACAAACACGTAGCCCACATTCAAACAAACACGTAGCCCACATTCAAACAAACACGTAGCCCACATTCAAACAAACACGTAGCCCACATTCAAACAAACACGTAGCCCACATTCAAACAAACACGTAGCCCACATTCAAACAAACACGTAGCCCACATTCAAACAAACACGTAGCCCACATTCAAACAAACACGTAGCCCACATTCAAACAAACACGTAGCCCACATTCAAACAAACACGTAGCCCACATTCAAACAAACACGTAGCCCACATTCAAACAAACACGTAGCCCACATTCAAACAAACACGTAGCCCACATTCAAACAAACACGTAGCCCACATTCAAACAAACACGTAGCCCACATTCAAACAAACACGTAGCCCACATTCAAACAAACACGTAGCCCACATTCAAACAAACACGTAGCCCACATTCAAACAAACACGTAGCCCACATTCAAACAAACACGTAGCCCACATTCAAACAAACACGTAGCCCACATTCAAACAAACACGTAGCCCACATTCAAACAAACACGTAGCCCACATTCAAACAAACACGTAGCCCACATTCAAACAAACACGTAGCCCACATTCAAACAAACACGTAGCCCACATTCAAACAAACACGTAGCCCACATTCAAACAAACACGTAGCCCACATTCAAACAAACACGTAGCCCACATTCAAACAAACACGTAGCCCACATTCAAACAAACACGTAGCCCACATTCAAACAAACACGTAGCCCACATTCAAACAAACACGTAGCCCACATTCAAACAAACACGTAGCCCACATTCAAACAAACACGTAGCCCACATTCAAACAAACACGTAGCCCACATTCAAACAAACACGTAGCCCACATTCAAACAAACACGTAGCCCACATTCAAACAAACACGTAGCCCACATTCAAACAAACACGTAGCCCACATTCAAACAAACACGTAGCCCACATTCAAACAAACACGTAGCCCACATACAAACAAACACGTAGCCCACATACAAACAAACACGTAGCCCACATACAAACAAACACGTAGCCCACATACAAACAAACACGTAGCCCACATACAAACAAACACGTAGCCCACATACAAACAAACACGTAGCCCACATACAAACAAACACGTAGCCCACATACAAACAAACACGTAGCCCACATACAAACACGTAGCCCACATACAAACACGTAGCCCACATACAAACACGTAGCCCACATACAAACACGTAGCCCACATACAAACACGTAGCCCACATACAAACACGTAGCCCACATACAAACACGTAGCCCACATACAAACACGTAGCCCACATACAAACACGTAGCCCACATACAAACACGTAGCCCACATACAAACACGTAGCCCACATACAAACACGTAGCCCACATACAAACACGTAGCCCACATACAAACACGTAGCCCACATACAAACACGTAGCCCACATACAAACACGTAGCCCACATACAAACACGTAGCCCACATACAAACACGTAGCCCACATACAAACACGTAGCCCACATACAAACACGTAGCCCACATACAAACACGTAGCCCACATACAAACACGTAGCCCACATACAAACACGTAGCCCACATACAAACACGTAGCCCACATACAAACACGTAGCCCACATACAAACACGTAGCCCACATACAAACACGTAGCCCACATACAAACACGTAGCCCACATACAAACACGTAGCCCACATACAAACACGTAGCCCACATACAAACACGTAGCCCACATACAAACACGTAGCCCACATACAAACACGTAGCCCACATACAAACACGTAGCCCACATACAAACACGTAGCCCACATACAAACACGTAGCCCACATACAAACACGTAGCCCACATACAAACACGTAGCCCACATACAAACACGTAGCCCACATACAAACCTCTTCATCAAAGAAATGCTTTGAAAAGCTAGAATAACTGGCAAAACAAATTCCGCGTAATTGCAAAAAAGATAAGAGGTAAATTATATAATGTAATTTATTTATTTTTTACAAGATTCCATTAGAGATTAAGAGCAGATTTCCAAACTGTTCATTTTCATGGCCAGTTCTAGGTATACTATGTCGCAGAATGCTCCATAATCTTAAGTGGAAATACCTATTTATTGCTAGGTGAACTGGTACAACTGGTGTATGGAGATATACATCGTGTCAGTTCCCCCTTGATTGAGCCCTAATTCTTCGGTTGTAAGCCGACTGCACTACCAATGAGCCACAAGATCTTGATTCATCTTTGCTAATGGAAAGTCTTAACCCCCCTTGGTCCCCACCAGTACCGTAGACAGGGGGCCTTAGCCCCCCTTTGAAATTTATCCACACCCCCTGTGTGGGCAGGTAAAACTGGTTGGTGTGCTATAATTTTAATATTAACCCGCATCTGGTTTTTGCTAGATTTTATCGGGTAAAAACCTTCACTACAATATTAATATTTAAAGGACTACCGACTAACTGGATCAGTCTCTAATTTGAAGATTTGCAAACTTATTCTATTAATTTTTTCTGTATAACTATTCAACGTAATTATGAGCCTTTAATTACTTTGCTTGTTAGAAGTATACCAGTCAGATAATCAGCCACAAAGATTATACTCACGCCCAGAACAATGGTCAGTGTGAAGGGTCACAGTTACTCACTTGCGTCAGATTTATGGTCTCGTAACAGCAGCGAACTTTAAGAAACTTATATTTTCATAAACTTTATAAATGGGACAATATGGTCAACACAAATTCACGTTCTATATCCTTAAAAAATTTCTTTCTAGTAAAACTAACTAATTAGGTACTTCTTGCACATGTAAAAAAAAAGTTAAGGTGATTAATGAATTATGAAGTACCGAACAGTATAAGAACTGCTCAGCTAAAATGCACTGGTAGCAGTGTAAGCTTTACTAGGCTCAGCTTACTTTTATTACTGAAATAAGAGTATATACCAACAGATTCATTTCCCTGAATATTTAACTGTTTACTTAGCTCAGAATAGGCTAATCCGTAATCAAATCGCCTTGTTTTAGTACCTTCAAGAGCAATGTTATGTCTAACGAACCTTGACACTAAGCCTGAATACCTTTATTCTTCCAAGTGCTGTATGACCTGTACAGGTTTAGCGCTTCCCCCATGAATATAATATAATAATTACAGTAATATCTCCAGTAAACTGGATTCTTCAACAAGTTTCCCTAGAAACTCTAATTTACCACCACTTTTGTCAAGCTATCACAAACATATTGACCAGAAAAAAATCAAAAGTCTTTAGGACGATACCAGAAAGAGAGATTCCATGACGGTGGCCATCCTTGCCGCAGTCAAGCCCAGAGTGCCGCACAACCCTCCACTGATGACCTCTCAAGAGGGAAGACAAACAGCGTCTGTCTATTGTTCTGGTGCGCAAAAGACTCCATGTTTACGATGGTAAACGAAGAGAGCTTCAATTAGAGTTTTCCATTTTTCAGATTCCAGCTAATCAGTATATTACAACCCACTGCCTAAATGGAACAAAAAAAAATAATCTAAAAATTAGTTACTTGGCTGTTTTGATAAGTTTAAAGTCTATCAGCTGCAAGAGGGTCGTGAAAACTGCATTTTTCAACTTTTCACCACCTATGTAATGGAATATGCATTGATAGTATACTATCAATGCACATTCACTGAGGAACATGAACTTTTCTGGGACTTTTACGTCAAAATTGTCGTAAATGATACATTTTGAAGTAAGTTCCGGAATCTCGAGACGGATTTACTCAAGTCTCGAACTAAGATTCGGTTATCACCAAGTGTTCAAATTTTGTAAATTGATCGTGACAATTTCTTTGAATATAATAATAATAATAATAATAATAATAATAATAATAATAATAATGGTGGAAGTAAGGCACTGATTTAGAAAATATCTACGAATGAATGTATATATATATATATATATATATATATATATATATATATATATATATATATATATATATATATATATATATATATATATATATATATATATATATATATATATATATATATATATATATATATATATATATATATATATATATAATATATATATATATATATATATATATATATATATATATATATATATATATATATATATATATATATATATATATAAACATTGTCTCTACGTCCACAGCAGGACTCGAACCTGCAAACTCTGTATCAGAGTACACAATACTTTACCATGGAGCCAGACCCCATATAAGTATGTGCGCCTAGCCATAGCTAGACGATGTTTTCCCATACCCCGGGGCACCAGGCTTGTTTTTTTAAGTTATTTCATCAACTCCTGCCACATGCAGTGGAGAACGAAAGAGATTTGAAATGCTTAACAGTTTGCAAACAGGCGAAATTATTTACAAACATTGTGGTAAAGTACTGTGTGTACTCACATTCGCTGCTCAGCCTTGGCTGGGGCAGGTACTGGGGCTGCTCTCTCGTTGTGCTGTGACGCTTGTACCTTCATAGCAGAATGGCGGTACAGTATCGTAGACGAGTGAACACTGTATGCATTGAGTTGCTACAAGGAGCTATATACCAGTCCAACGCATCTGTACTTCTACCTGCTATAATCCGTGACAAATACGGCATTGATAATCAAGATATCTATGGAGTGGCGCTCAACGGAAGCAAGAGAATCTTCGTCAAGCTGACAACTGGCCAAGTATATGACGAGCTTGTTGATAAATTCGAGGACAAGAGCTTACAAATTAACACGGCAGTGGTGGTGAGGATGAAAGATGTCTCTCAGCAATACATATGGATTAAAGTTCGCAATTTGCCATTTGAGGCGCAGGAAATTGATGTGAGGGACGCATTTAAGCATTATGGCGTCATACATGCAGCAGTTATGGGACGATAGAATGATGGACAGTATGAGGGTGTGCCAGAGGGGACATATAGTCTCAAAATGACTTTAAGAAGACCTATACCCTCGTACATTGTGTTACATGAATTTCGAACACAAGTATATGTAACATATGCTGGGCAGAGGAGGACATGTCGCATTTGTGACTCTTATGAGCACATGGCGGCGGATTGTGACAGACGACAAGGACGGCGACCGATTGTGGAGAGAGGGAAGGAGGAAGGTATGGAAGCACTACTGAAATCACAAGAAGAGGAGAGTGTGGGAGAGACGACAAAGTGGAGTGATATCGTGAAGGAGACTGTAGACGAGTGTCTCACGTTATCGGTGGGCACGCAGGACACCTTGGGAGCAATTGGTGAGGAGGGTGCCCTTGACTTTGATATAGAAACGGCAATACCTGAACTGGTGAGTGAATTGTTGGATGGTTCTCACAGTCCAACAGTGGAGGGAACAGTGCAGGGAGTGGAGGAGATATTATGTGATGTGGGAGACTTGGGACACGACAGTCCTGGTAGAGAGGGTTTTGAGGTGCAGGAGGTGCAGGTGATGATACACAATGAGGACAGGGACTCAGACATGGAGGTGCATACGGATTCTCGGAAGAGATCCATGGCTATGGGGGAGGACGACGTCCTTACCCCGGCGCAGAGGGTATGTAAAAAAGTATCGGTTGACATTAAGAACAGGAAAGAGGAACAAGCAAAACGGTATGGGGAAGGTAAAGATGTTAGGAATGGGGATAAAAGTAAAGGAACAGGACAAGGTATCATGAAATTGGAAGGGAAGAAAACAGGACGATCCAAGGGAAAACCCCCTTTAATGTTTTCAGGAGTTTAACTTTAAATGTAAATGGAGCTAAAGCAGAGATAAAAAGGAAATGGTTACAGGTAAGTCTTCAAAGATATGCTGTGGATGTAGCTTTCATACAGGAGCATAATTATCGGTATGGGAGGGAATTGACTGTGCCTGGATATAGTGTGTATGCGGGTAGTGGGGGTCTTTCAAGGGTGGAGTGGCGGTCTTAGTTAAGGAGAACAGCCCTTTTCAGTTGTTGAGATGGGAAGAGGGTAGTGAGGGTAGAGTTGTAAGGGTGGATGGCATGTGGGGTGGTGTACGGGTTTCTTTCATTGGGGTGTATCTCCCGGCTATTAGTAATAGGAGGGTAAAGGAGGAGTATGTGAGGAACCACTTAATTTATTTATTGAGGGGATTGCCTGAGGTAGTAGTAATGGGAGGAGACTGGAACTGTATTATAAGGGAGAGGGATGTGGAACCAAAAGGGGGAGGATGTGTTTTGAGTGTATTAAGGGATGTGCTTGGGAGTGTGGGAGTGGTTGATGTGGTGGGAGGAGGAGGTTTGATTGATTACACTTTTGTCCGACGAGGGTATGCGGCCCGTCTGGATCGAATATATGTTTCCAGGGTAATAAGTGTGGGTGGGGTTCAATGTGTGGATGTAGGATATTCGGACCATAGAGGTGTGTTAGTTGAATTGGATTGGAAGGGTATGGTGAAGTGGTGTGTTGGATATTGGAAATTGAATGTGAAATTAATGGAAGGGGAAGAAGAAGTGTATAATTTTGGGATATGGTGGAAACTATTATGGGAGAAAGGTCGGTTAGAGGAGGACATAGTTGCATGGTGGGTAGACGTAGCGAAACCTGCCATTCAGAAATATTATAGGGTAAGAGGAAGGGAGGTAGAGCAATGGAAGTATGGGTTGCAAAAGTATTTGGAGGGACAATTAGCGGAGTGCTGCACAGGGAGGAATGATAAACAGATGGTGGAAATGAGAAGTATTAAAGATAGGTTAAGGGAAATACAAAATGAACGATTTGATGCAATCCGTGTGAGAGGAGGAATGGAAGAGGTGTTGTGGGGGGATAAACCTTCGGCGTGCGTGTTGAGGAAATATAGGAAACGTAGAAATGGTATGTTAATAAACACTTTGGAAGTTCAGGATGAAATCGAGGGATATAAAAAGGGGCAAATAATGAAAACAACAGAGGCAATGAGTATGTATGCGAGTGTATGGTTTCGAGAATATTTTAAACGGATCACACAGCAAATTTTGGAGTGCATAAGGATGTGAGTAAGCTATTAGATAGTGTTGAATCTGTTGTAACGAAAGAAGATAGGATGGGAATGGGTGGTGCAATAAGTGAAGATGAGATTTTAGAAGCATTAAATGGTATGAGTATGCGTAAGTCACCAGGAGTGGATGGATTGCCTAATGACTTTTATGTGGTGAATTGGGAAGCATTAAGGGAATGTGTGGTGCGTTTATTTAATGGTATGAAGGAAAAAGGATGCATGGGTGAATCTCAAAGAACAGGAGTGGTAGTGTTGATACGTAAGGATGGGGTGGAGAGACTATTAGGAATTATAGGGCCCTGTCTATGATGTGTGCGGATTATAAGTTGTTTGCGAAAGTGTTAGGGAATAGGATTAATAGAGTAATTGGTAAAGTAATAGAAAAAGGGCAATATGGTATTCCGGGGCGGTGTATAAATGAGGGTTTGCATAGTATTATTGATTTTATTGATGAAAGTGAGGGGGGAGGAGTCTTGGCAGTGGATTGGAGAGCGGCGTATGATAGCGTTGATAGGGAAATGTTATGGGGCATTATGAGAAAGCAGGGTTTTGGTGAGGAGATAGTGCGATGGGCAGAATTATTGTATAGTGATGCGAGATTGCGAGTGCAAGTGAATGGGAAGTTAGGTGGTACAGTATGTATGGGTAAAGGCTTGAGGCAGGGGTGTCCCTTGTCTCAAATGTTATTTGCTTGCTTACAAAATCCGATGTATCAAGTGGTGAATGAAGGGCTAGGAACAGGCGGTGGGGAGGGTTTGGGGCTGAATAGCAGGTCAAAGATTGTTGGATACGTGGATGACACAACTATTTTGGTGAAGTGTGAGGAAGAGCTGGTTAGAGTAAGTGCGGTTTTGGAGGAATTTGGAAAGGCAACAGGAATGAGCATAAATTTGTGCAAGTCTAAGTTGCTTGAGATAGGTGCTTGGGTAGGGGGGGGGATGGTTGGTAGAAGGTGTGGTTGGAATGTGGTTGAAAGCTTAAAGATTTGTGGTATCGTGTTTATGGATAGTTATGAGAGAGCGCGTCAAGTAAATGCAGAGAATGTAATAAGAGGCGCAATGAGAAGGATGGGAGGTTGGAGTGTAGGGGATACGACTATTTTTCAGAGGGTTATTGTGGTAAACACCTTGCTGTATAGTAAAATTTGGCATGTTGCGGCGATTTATCCAATTTTAAGGAAGATGTGGTTGGTTTCGTGAGAAAAGTCTTGAGGTACGTATGGGGATATGGGAAACACTGGTTGGGTAAGGATGTGGTGGTGAAGAAAGTGAGATGTGGGGTCTGGGGTTAATTAATTTGGAAATGCGCGTAAGGGGAATGTATGTCAAAGGTTGCTATCTGAGAAAAGGGGGTCCAATGGGTAAAAGGGTAGATAATGTTATGCATAATGTGAGGAAGTGGTGGCGGGGGAAGGATTTAGTACATTGTGAGGATATGTTGCGCACAATGATGCATGCTAGGAACCCGAAGAGGATCAAAGTTGCGACATTGGAAAGAGCTGGTGAAGGTAGAGTTGTGGTAGAGGGAATGTCTAATTTCCCTGTGTATGATTGGGTAGGTATATGGGGAGGTTTAAAGGGAATGAAATTGAAACCAAGGGTGAAGGAAGTGATGTACAGATTCCTGCACGGAATATTGGCTTCGAAATCAGCGTTATTTAGGATGGGAGTGCTGGGGACGCTCGATGTGAATTTTGTGGGGAAGAAGACACTGCTTATCATGGGGTGTATTTTTGCGAACATCTGGGGACTATCAGGGAGTGGCTGGCACGGTTAATAAGGATGATGGGTGGGGTGGGATACATCCATTGAAATTCCTGAGTTTAGATATAGGGGGGGTACGAACAGATGTTCGTAGGGGTTTATTGTACATGGCAGTTGATTTTGTAAATACCTCATGGGGAATGAAGGGAATGACTGGACAGGAACGGATAAGGGCCATTGCAGCGAATATGTACCGAACTAAGTGTAGGAATAGGTTAGTATATGGAACGGCATGGACGAGGTGTTTTCAGGATGTGTATGAGGATTTTACGGTACAACAGTTGTTGGATTTACGATGACGGTGTAGGTGAAGAGGGGCTGTTCTTCTGGGGGTGTAAGGTAAGGGTGAATGAACAAAGTTTGTGTTGGCAGTACGGGTGACAACAGGGTAAAAAAATTTTTTTTTTTGACAGATGACCATAGGTGTTGTATGTGTGGAATGGAATTAGGAACGTTATTAAAAGGGGGAAAATTAAAGGTGGTTAAAACTGTGGTGACTCCTGTTTTTCTTTGTATTTGATGTTTTGTTTTTTGTTTGCCTGCTTTGCATTTATGGAATTGGTTGCAGTACTATGATAATCATACCTGTAGTACAGGATACAAGATGTAACAGGGAAAATTTTATGTATGCACTGGTGGATGGAGAGATGCTAAGCTTGGCATATATTTGATTGTAATCATTTGTGTTTCTGGTATATGACTATAGCATACCTTCACAGAGGAATGTCACTTTGTATTAATAGGTAATACTGTTTTGACCTATTTTATTATGGATAAAATAATGTCCGGGGAGTTTATTGTGGTATTAGCTTCAACATAATTGATACGTAGCAGTTGCATTTACATTAATGTATAGTGGTTGATAAAGAAATTATTAACGGTTGGGATTTGATGGTTCGATAGTGTATGTCCCGATAAGAATTAGTGAATGTTCTCTGAATAACAGCAAAGGGAAGTAATATGTGTATTAAAGTACCTTGCTGTATTTTTATATTATGTTAAGGTGTGATGCACAGTGTACTGAGATGTCAGTGGCAGTTATAGGTGCACAGTGTATGTGTCAGTGACACAGTTTTGTTTCATGTTCATCTTGAGGACAGCAATACTGTGGTTTAGGATTACCTGTGCTATTCTTAACTAAATTTATTGGTAGTGTGATACCATATAATTGTATATGAAGTCCTTAGTGTTATTTCTGTGTTTTATTTTTATAATTTATTTACTTGTCAGAATGCAGGAGGATGCATAGACAATAATATTAATGGGCAATGTACAGTTATGATTGTACAATTGTGTTTAGGATTCAAAAGGGTAGGGTGTGTTATGTATAATTATTTTTATTTCATCAAAGATTTCGGGGGAGCTTTATGTTAGGAAGGTCCAAGGGGGGGCATATTAATCGGTGATTGTTCATCGAGGCCTTTGATATGTTGTATGTTCACGAGCGATAGAGTTATGTATTATCCAGGGTTTTTGGAGTTTCATGTTTTGACTAGTGATTGTTTTGTTCATAGAGGCACCTTGAAGTAATGGGGAAATTATGATTGTGCTTTAGTGTCAAGTGTAATGAGGTGAGGTGCTATGTTGTTTGGCATATGTAAATTATGTTGATAATTATAAGCATTCATATGTTTGGAACGCTCCTATTTATGTAATATGTACATATACCTGTCTCTTAATGTGTACTGTCAGGATTAGAATTAAGGAATATTATTAGAATAACAGCAAAGGGAAGTAATATGTGTATTTAAGTATAATAATGTAATTTTATATACTATTAGGTGTGGTGCGAGTGTACTGCGATGTCAGTGAGACACAGTCCTAGTTTGTATGTTTCTTCTTGTGGAGAACATTTGTGTGATTTAGGATTATCTATGTTAATCTTTACTAAATATATGGTAAAGTGAGACCATATAATTTTGTATACGTAGTCGTTAGAGTTATTATTGTGTTATTTAAAATTTAAATACTTGACAGAATTCAAGAGGATGCATAGAAATAATGGTATCGTGTAATATACAGTTCTGATTGTACAATTTAGTGTATATTTAGGGGGTAGGGTGTGCTATGTATACATATTGTTGGTTTAATCAAAAAATTTCAGAGGGGAGTTTTATGTTAGGAAGGTTGAGGGGAGGGGGGGTATATTGCATTTGTAAGTTTTAACTATTGTTTTATAGAGGCACCTTGATGTTATGAGGAAAATGATGATCATGCATTAGTAACAAGTATATTTGTGGTGAGTTTCTATGTTGATTATCATATGTAAATTAGTTTGGTAATTATAAGTGTTCATATGTTTCGAACGTTTCCATGTATGTAATATGTACATATACCTGTTTCTTAAATAAAATAAAAAAAAAAAAAAACTGTGTGTACTCTGATACAGAGTTTGCAGGTTAGAGTCCTGCTGTGAACGCAAAGACAATGTTCATAAATAATTTCGCCTGTGCCGAATAGGTAAAACTTGCTATTTTGGCTTAAATAGCAACACTCTTCTTGCCGAATAAGGCAAGCGAAAATTCGTGTATGCAATAATTTCGCAAAAATCATTCTGAACCTAACGAAAAAAACTATATTTCATTGTATTTGTTTATTATTAAATTATTGTAAACTTATCTAAAAAATATTTAGTTGGATTAGGGTAAATTAAACTGCACTTATTATAATAAGGTTAGATAAGTTTCCTAAGAATCTTTTGGTACAAAATTATTAATTTTTACTTTAACATAAATGAAAAAAATATATCTTTAAACGTATAAGAATTTTTTTTAATAGAAAGAACTTAATTTTCAATGAGTTCTTGCTAATTGACCAATATATATATATATATATATATATATATATATATATATATATATATATATATATATATATATATATATATATATATATATATCATTTATCTCAATCCAAAGGAGACTCGAACCTTTGAGCTTTGGGTCAAAATAGTACGCAGTACTATACACACCACGTAAGTATTTCGCTAATTCTACTAAGTCTAAATACATTAGGTTTGAGGGATAAATTACAAGTACATAATGCTATGTGTCAAAAAATACATTACAAAAATCTTATCTAGCTCCTCAGAGCTGGGGCGCGTACTCAGGATATATCAGGCATTACCCCTTTGAACCGCAGCGCTGAGTCTCTGGAACAGAAAACTAGCCGCCCTAGGATCCCAAGTTACCCTGATAGTGTTCTGCCTAGCTATTTTAAGGAACTTAGATGCACTCTTTCGCTATGGTTCGATGGTCTCTGAGCCAATGGGAACAAACATATAATGATGGGCAAGTTCACTGTATTTTCTAGACTTTTGGAACTCCCTGAAGCTGGCAGCTGGGGCAGCTGCCAACTTCAGTATAGTCCCACACCACCTGCTTGCCGTCGGTCCAGGCTTCCAGGGTAATTCCATCTGGATGCTTTTAGTTGCCAACGGATGTGAATAGCTAGGGCGGCTCTATTATTGCTGTGCTTCCGGCTGTTACAAGGCTCCTCTTGATGATGTTATTTACCTTTTCATATCTTGCAATCTTTTCCTTGATTCTACAGCAAACAAGACCATAGTGTCCGAATCGCTCTAACGATTCACTGCCACAGATACACCTGTGTTCGGCGAGGATAGGGGATAGAGGATAGGGTATGTGCCATGGAAGGAACTGGAAACCGCCGATAGGAAATTCCCTGCATGATGTGCTCTCACTGCTAGGAGGCAAGCCCTATCATTCCCGGCACACTCTGAAGCGTTGTTGAGACTATATTCTCCACTACGTGGCCATCCCGGTATGACTGTAGTTGTCAGGAGCAGATCTGGTTGCAGAGCCTGGCTCCATCAATGAACCTTTATATATGCAATATATATATTATATAGGAGTCGTCTGGGGTCTATAGCCACACACGTCGGCTCGAAGACTGTTAAGTCTAAACGCTAATGGGTTGTGTAGGAAAGTGAAAAGGAGTTGGTATACTTTGCAGAATGCGTGTAACAATATCATTTGTGCAGGACCACAGTTAAATTAATGTCGATAAAGTGGTTGTTCCTGGATATGTTTGGCATGCCGTAGTACCACTACCAGATTAAAAGGAGAAGTTGCCCTAATTTATTATAGGTGTAAAAGAGGTTGTGTGGCTCATACCACATACTGAGTGTGGATGGTGTCTGTCAGGGAAAACCTGTGGCTGTCATAAGTGTGTATGTACCCGAGGAGGGTGATCTGAGTGTCAAGAAAGAATTCATATGGAAAGACTTGGTGCATTCCTTCAGAGGTTTGCCAGAGTTAATGTTTGTAACCGGCGATTAGAATTTTGGGGCTCGTAGGAAAGATATCTCCTCAAGAGGAGCGATTCATTATTCATTAGTTTTAGCTGAGCTGTTACTTGAGTTTGCAAGAGATCTTGTCAGTTCATACGTACGCTAGGGCTGCTTATGGAGCGAGGCTGGATAGAATACATGAAGAAGCGATTAAGGAACGGTCAGTGGACACTGTGCCAGCGGTGTTTGTGGATCATCAAGCGGTCTTGGTGCTTGAGTAGGATAATTTAGTATTGCGTCATTGTTCGTACTGGAAGCTGAATATTGGCATTTTGAAGGATGAGGAAGCGCAGATGCGGTTCGCCACTTGGTGGGAGCATAACCATCACAAGGAACGCCAGGATGGCCTATTATGGTGGTGGGTCACAGTGGCAAAATCCTTTTTAAAAAAGATGTATATCAGCGACTGTCGCCGGGTAAACCTAATGCGGTATGAGATTAAATTATTGCAAAGCAAGGCTGCGGGGACTGGCTTGGGTCACCATTCAGCTCTTGTTGAAGGTTTATTACAGGGTATATATAATTACAGTGTTGACGCAGTGCGCCTACAGTCAGCAGCGGAAGAGTTCTTGTGGGGTGACGAACCTTCGAGTTGTGTCCTACGAGGGCAATATCGTATTCGGAAAGTGGTGAGTATTCCTAAGCTCGTGGTGCATTAAGGGGCACGTAAGTTCTCCCGTCTTCCCATAACTTGTTCATTTTTCCACCATAATCTACCTTGTCCATAATTACTATCCCATTTGTGTTGCAACACTATTGTCTTCAAACATTTGTTAAGTTATACCATGAATTAAGGAAAGATCCTGGACTTCACCTTACGAAACAGACAAAGCAAATGCGATAGCAATTTTGGACAAGGTAGATTATAATGGAAAAATGAACATGTTATTAAAAGACTGGGGAACTTACGTGCCCCTTAAAGTGTCCAGGGTTTCGGCACGAGACAAGTATTGGAGTCTACGTACGCGATGGGGATGAATGTTGATGGACGGTTTGGAACTTGGGCGGAGGTGAGGAAACGGCGTGCGATGAGGTGTGTGAGAAGGTGCAGAGCAACTTAGGTCAGGAGGATCGAGAGGGCTTGAGGTAACATCACGAAATATGAAATATATGCAGCGCAATGAAGAGAATTGGTAGGTTTGGATTTCTTCAGTTGACTGCTGTGGTGGTCCTAGTCTGAAGTCGAACGATGCAAGGGGAGTTTAAGGGATTATAGAATTATTTCACTGTTGTTTGCTGATTATGAGAGTACCGCAAAAATCCTGGGAAACAGATGATTTTTTTACGTGTAAGATAATAACTTAGGAGTTATGTGGGATCAAGGTCCATTCTGGCAGTGACTTCGATCATAAATGACTTTGTCTAGGCTTTGCAAGGGCGAGGGAATGGAGGGCATTGATAACACTAGATTGATAAGGAACGTAGGATTCTGTCCTTGGCTATACTGTTCTCTGGGTTGAGACACTACTGAGAAACAGTGGCTCGGGTCCAAGTCAATGGTCGTCTGGAGAATGCAATCCTCACGGCTTATAGTCTACAGTAGATGTTTGCTTGTGTGTGCGATCCATTTTTCGGTCGTTAGGGATGCCGTATTGATTGGACCAGGAGGAAGGGGTGTTTCTGGCGGTCATGGAGAATGTCAATGGTACAAAGGTGATGGCTAACGAGTCCACTGGTCATAATGTATTGGTAGATGTAGTGGCAATCTATGGGAGGAAAACTGGGTAGCAGGTGAATTTGGCTAAATCAAATATCATGGGATTAGAGACGTGGGGGGGGCAAGGAGAGACTGGAATTACCCCATCTTCACTAGGACGGAGGTACCTCTGAAGATATGTGGTATACTGCACATCAGCAATAGGGATATGGTACACTTGGTAAATTCGGAAAATGTTCAGGGTAACATCTCAAGCAGATTGAGAGAAGTACCGTTTTTTCACCTGACAATTCACCAGAGGGCGATTGTGGTTAATACGCTGTAGTAATTAAGGTTTTGTAAGTAGCAAACGTATTCCCTTTGAACGTGGAAACGTGTAGGATTCAGGTGGCATTGTTTAGGTTCATACGGTTAGCCAAGTGTGAGTGGTTACCGAGGGAGGTGGTCATATTGCCAACGAAGAGAGAAGGTTTGGGACTGTTCGACCTCAAAAGACTTGTTTTGTGTGTGTATGTTAGGAGTTTGGTGTACATGAGGCCGCCTTTAACAGTAGTTGTCGTGATCGCATTTATATGGCGTATTGTGGAGATTTCCGGGGTAAAGATTTGGATGAATGTTTACAGCTATTGAAGGGGTTGTTGTTGTGTCAGAGACAAGGCATCTTACGTTGATAACAATATATGCTGGACTCTTGCGGGAGGTGAGGCCTCCTGTAGAAATGTTGTATTTAGTATATAACTGGAGAAGTATTTGGGGCCTTTGTCAAGTTACTCCTTCCACCTATACCACGTGAAATTATGTATAAGTTTTTATGCAATATGCTGCCAGCTTGGGCGGTTTTGTTGTGCAGGAGGATGGTGGCTGACAGCAGTGTGTAGTGTGTGTGTAGGGAGAATGATACAGGGTTACATGTGATTTATTTTTGTGATTGATTGGATAGTTTAGGAGTGCGAGTGGCATAAATGTTGGCTTACGTGACTTGTCACAGATGTGTGACGATTTTGCCTGCCATGAGGACGATACCTGTCGATGAGTCAGGGATAACATATGTGGTGGTAGACTATGTGGTAGAGATGCGGCTGTTGTGAGGAGAAGTTTTTGAGTTTGGAATGAGGAAACGGATTCATACATTTTGTAAAATGTATGAATCAGAAAGTGTACGGTACGTTTTTTTTTTTTTTTTTTGGGGGGAAGGTTCCCGTCACAGTATCAAGGAATGTGAATATGTGTGTGTCGGATTTATATAGTTATTATTATCATGGGGAGGGCTAAAACCGTAGGGATTATACAGCCTATGAAGAGGGGGGGGGAGGATATACAAGGCATTCAGGCTTAATTCAGGGAAGTGGAGAACAGATTCAATTCTCCAGATCAAGAGCCCCTCACCAGCATCAAGAAACCTCCCTCACTATGCTACATTATAGATCCCATACCCTCCTGCGACACACGACGTAAATTTCAGTGATGTACGATGTCTGGTAGTGTGACTGTTGATTGATAATCCTTACGACTCACGAAATCGTAATGACACGATTGCAAACAAACCATACCACGGGTGGGGTTCGAACCCGCGGCCCAGTGGCTTACGCGAAGGTCTGGAGTTTTGAGACTCTGTGACCGCGGGTTTGACTCCCACCCGTGGTATGGTTTATCTTTACGACTTTTGTATGAATTTGTTGGTTTATGTCCAGGGATGATAAGTCGGCCGTGACTGGTTATTATTATATATAAGAGAGTGAGTGTTTTGATTTATATATACTGTGAGATACAAACTTTTTGGTGTATATACAACGTGATATATATACCTCTCGCACTATATACAGTGTGAAATATACACTTTTTGATGTTTATACACTAAGATAAACACCTCTCGGTGTGTATAGTCTGTGATACATACACCCCAGTGTATAGTCTGTGATACATACACCCCAGTGTATAGTCTGTGATACACACACCTAAGTATATAGTCTGTGATACATACACCTCATTATATAGTCTGTGATACACACACCTTAGTATATAGTCTGTGTACATTCCCTGCGATTTACACAGCTTGGTATACATAAACTGTGATCTGCACGCCTCTTGGTGTATACAGAATATGAGATTAGTAATAAAGATGTCTTGGGAGGGTTGGACCTAGAAGCCTACTGGCTCATTAGGATCATTAAGGCTATATGTCAACTTTTTACCACCAGTCATTAATATTAATCCCAAATACGGTCCTTTTGGGATTTAATTATTCTCTGAAAGCATATATACCGAGATATATACCATATATATATGCTCATTTAAATTTTTACATTGAGATTGTGTTTTCACATTATGTAAACAGGGCACCCTTATATAACGAAGGACAGAAGGGAAATGTATGGAACACAGCAAATGTAGTCCCAATTTTTAAAAAAAGAGACAGACACGTAGCATTAAACTAAAGACAAGTGTCACTGACTGGTATAGTATGCAAAGTCATGGAGAAGATTATCACGACAAGAGTGGAGGACCACCTAGAAAGGCATGAGCTTATAAACGACAACCAGCACGGATTCAGAGACGGGAAATCCTGTCACAAACCTACTAGAGTTCTATGACAAGGTGACAGCAGTAAAACAAGAGAGAGAGGGGTGGGTAGATTGTATTTTCTTGGACTGTAAGAATGCTTTGGACACAGTCCCACACAAGAGATTAGTGCAAAAGCTGGAGGACCAGGCACTAATAACAGAGAAGGCTCTGCAGTGGATCGGAGAATACCTGACGGGAAGGTATCAGCGAGTCATGGTACATGAAGAGGTGTCAGAGTGGGCGCCTATGACGAGCGGGGTTCCACAGGGTTTAGTTCTAGGACCAGTGCTATTTCTGGTATATGTGAACGACATGACGGGAGGAATAGACTCAGAAGTGTCCCAGTTTGCAGACAATGTGAAGTTAATGAGGAAAATTCAGTCAGAGGAGGCCGAGGCAGGACTATAGAAGGATCTGGACAGGCTGCAAGCCTGGTCCAGGAACTGGCTCCTGGAGTTCAACCCCACCAAGTGCAAAGCCATGAAAATCGGAGATATGCACAGAAGACCGCAGACAGAGTACAATCGAGGGGGCCAAAGACTACAAACCTCACTCAAGAAAAAGGATCTTGAAGTGTGTATAATACCGAGCACATCTCCTGAGGTACACATCAACCAAATAACTGCTGCAGCATATGAGCGACTGGCGAACTTAAAAATAGCACTCAGGGAGCTCAGTAAGAAGTCCTTCCGGACCCTGTACATCGTGTAAGTCAGGCCAACATTGGCGTAAAGCTCCAGTCTGGAACCCACACCTAGCTAAGCATGTCAGGAAACTAGAGAAAGTGCAAAGGTTTGCAACGAAACTAGTCCACGGAGCTAAGGGGTATGTCCTACGAGGAGAGGTTAAGGGAATTTGACCTGATAACACTGGAGGATAGGAGGGACGGGGGGGACATGATAACGACATATAAAATATTGAGAGGAATCGACAAGGTGGACAGAAACAGGATGTTCCAGAGATGGGACACAGCAACAAGGAGACACAGTTGGAAGTTGAAGACTCAGATGAATCACAGAGATGTTACGAAGTATTTCTTCAGTCACAAAGTTGTCAGGAAGTGGAATAGTCTGGGAAGTGATTTAGTGAAGGCAGCATCCATACATAGCTTTAAGAAGAGGTATGATAAAGCTAATAGAGCAGGAAGAGTGACCTAGTAGCGACCAGTGAAGAAGCGGGCCCAGGAGCTGTGATTCGATCCCTGCAACCACAACTAGGTGAGTACACACTCACACACACACACACACACACACACACAATGACATGACGGATGGGATAGACTCAGAAGTGTCTCTGTTCGCAGATGATGTGAAATTAATGAGGAGAATCACATCGGAAGAGGACCAAGCAGGACTTCAAACAGACCTGGACAAGCTTGACATCTGGTCTAGCAACTGGCTTCTCGAATTCAATCCCACCAAATGCAAAGTTATGAAGATCGGAGAAGGGCAAAGAAGACCGCACACAGAGTACAGGCTAGGTGGACAAAGGCTACAAACCTCGACAAAGGAGAAAGACCTTGGGGTTAGTATAACGCCAAGCACGTCTCTGGAGGCACACATCAACCAGATAACTGCGGCAGCATATGGGCGACTGGCAAACCTAAGATTAGCGTTCCGTTACCTTAACAAGGAATCGTTCAAGACACTGTACACCGTGTACGTCAGGCCCATACTAGAGTATGCAGCTCCAGTCTTGAACCCACACCTGGTCAAGCACGTCAAGAAATTAGAGAAAGTGCAAAGGTTTGCGACAAGACTAGTTCCACAACTCAGGGGACTGTCCTATGAAGAAAGGTTGAGGGAAATAGGACTAACAACACTGGAGGATAGAAGGGTTAGAGGAGACATGATAACGACATAGAAAATACTGCGGGGAATCGACAAGGTAGATAGTGACAGGAGGTTCCAGAGAGGGAACACAGAAACAAGGGGGCACAACTGGAAGCTGAAGACTCAGATGAGTCAAAGGGATGTTAGGAAGCATTTCTTCAGCCATAGAGTAGTCAGGAAGTTGAATAGTCTAGCGAACGATATAGTGGAGGCGGGAATCATACATAGTTTTAAGACAAGGTATGATAAAGCTCATGGAGCAGGGAGAGCAGAGACCCAGTAGCGGACAGCGAAGAGGCGGGGCCAGGAGCTGAGTCTCGACCCCTGTAACCACAATTAGGTGAGTACAATTAGGTGAGTACACACACACACTCACACATGAAAGGGGTAAGAAAGAGAGACATGGCTAGAGTCAGTATAGGACCAGAAGAGTCTAAAGGAGCAACAAGGACAAGCACCCACAGACACCCAGCAACCTAACATATTACACGTAACAAACCATACTCCACACTCACATCCCCCACCCTACACAGTAGACTCCCATAACATCCAGGTTTAGCACTTCGTTTTGATTATAATAATAATAATCCCATAACATCCTGCTAGGTCTCCCATTTCCCCAGCCCCCACAGAAACTGAAGATATGGTACACCAATGCTTATGGAATAACGAATAAGTGGGAGGAGTGGCATGAAAGAATCACAGAGGCATCACCAGGCATCATAACTCTCACGGAAACCAAGCTCACAGGAATAATAACAGAGGGAGCAGAGGGGTGGAGGAGTGGCACTGCTCATCAAAAACTGGTGGAGTGTTGAGGAGTTGGAAAGAGGAGACAGAGGAGAAGCAAGGGACTACATAGTAGGAACACTTCAGACTGGAGGTCCTAAGGTGGTGATTGCAGTGATGCATAACCCACCACAGAATAGCAGGAGGCCATGACAGGAATATGATGAGAGCAACAGAGCAATAGTTGACACACTGGCTGAAGTGGCCAGAAGAGCTCATGTGAGTAGGGCAAAGCTGCTGGTTGTGGGTGACTTCAATCACAAGGAAACTGACTGGGAAAACCTGGAGCTACATGGGGGTCCAGAAACGTGGAGAGCCATGATGATGGAGATGGTACTGGAAAACCTCATGCATCAACACATTAGGGACTACTCAAGATGAGTACTAGGTCCAGCAAGACTGAACCTAGTATTCACCTTGAGTAGTTCAGACATTGAGGACATCACATATGAAAGGTCCCTCGGAGCTAGTGATCACGTGGTCCTTTGATTTGAATACATAGTAGAGTTACAAGTGGAGAGGGAAGCAGGTAGATCAGGACGGGAGAAACCAAACTACAAAAGAGGGGACTACACTGGGATGAGGAGTTTCCTGCACGATGTGAGCTGGCGGGAAAATCAATAAATGAAATGATAGAATAAAGGCAGCAGAGGAGAGGTTCGTACCCAAGAGCAACAGAATAATGTGAAGGCCAGAACGAGCCTTTGGTTCACCCATAGGTGTACAGAGGTCAAAACCAAATGTGCTAGAGAATGGAAAATGTATAGAAGGCAAAGGATTCAGGAAAAATAAAGAGATTATTCGAAGAGCCAGAAAAGAATATACACAGATAAGAAGAAAGGCTCTTCGGCAATACGAAAATGACAGTCTGACCGAAGCTGTTGTACAGTAACATCAGGAGGAAAACAAGAGTCAATGACCAGGTAATCAGGCTGAGCAATGAGGGAGGGGAAATCACAAAAAACAACCGAGAAGCATGTGATGAGCTTAACATGAGATTTTAAGAAGTATTTACAGTTGAGACAGAAGACTCCAGAAAGCTGGAGTGGTGGGGTACACCATCAAGTGCTGGACACAATACACACAACCGAAGAGGAAGTGAAGAGGCTGCTAAGCGAACTAAATACCTTAAAGTCAGTGGAACCGGACAACATTTCTCCGTGGGTCATGAGAGAGGGAGCAGAAGCACTGTGTGTGTCATGAACAACAATTTTCAACACATCTGAGGTGTGGAATACAGCACATGTAGTCCCAATTTTTAAGAAAGGAGACAGACATGCAGTGGTAAACTACAGACCAGTGTCACTGACATGTATAGTATGCAAAATCATGGAGAAGATTATCAGGAGAAGAGTGGTGGAGCACCTAGAAAGAAATTAGCTAAGGGGTATGTCCTACGAGATGAGGTTAAGGGACCTCAACCTGCCGACCTTGGAGGACAGGAGGGATAGGGAGGATATGATAATGACGTATAAAATACTGAGAGAAATTGACAAGGTGAACAGGGTCAGAATGTTTCAGAGATTGGACACAGCAACAAGGGGACACAACTGGAGATAGAAAACGCTGATGAGTCATCGGGATGTTAGGAAGTACTTTTTCAGCCTTAGAGTTTCAGGAAGTGGAACAATCTGGAAAGTGAAGTAGTATAGGCAGGATCCACACACAGCTCTCCACTCTCCCTGCTCCAGGATCAGGGAGAGTGGACCTAGTAGCGATCAGCAAAGTGTCAGGGCCAAGAGCTAACCTTCGACCCCTGCAACCACAAATAGGTGAGTACACATAAGTGAGTACAAACACACACACACATAAATACTGAGAGGAATCGACAAGGTGGACAGAGACAGGATGTTCCAGAGATGGGACACGACATCAAGGTGGAACTTAAAGACTCAGATGAATCACAGGGATGTTAGGAAGTACTTTTTCAGTCATAGAGTTGTCAGGAAGTGGAATAGTCTAGGAAGTGATGTAGTGGAGTCAGGATCCATACATAGCTTTAAGAAGAGGAATTATAAAGCTCATGGAGCAGAGAAGTGACCTAGTAGCGACCAGTAAAGAGGCGGGGCCAGGAGCTGTGACTCGATCCCTGCAACAATAATTAGGTGAGTACACACACACACACACACACACAATCACACACACACAATCACACACACAATCACACACACACAATCACACACACAATCACACACACACAATCACACACACACACAATCACACACACACACACACAGTCACACACACACAGTCTCTACATTTACTAGGATAGCCAAGTACTTTATCATTATCAGTGACAACTTAAGGCAGGTGTGTGTGACACACACACCTGACCAACCTAACTACCACCCACATCTCTTTACTGCCCACATACTGTCTCACCTGACCATGTCAGGTGTGCCCACTCTCTCTCCCACCTGCCCATGTCAGGTGTGCCCACTCTCTCCCATCTGCCCATGTTAGGTGTACCCACTCTCCCACCTGCCCATATCGGGTGTGCCCACTCTCCCACCTGCCCATGTTAGGTGTACCCACTCTCCTTCCTGACAATGTCAGGTGTGCCCACTCTTTTATCTATCCTTGTGAGGTGTGCAGACGGAGAGAAAGAAGTGATGGAGAGGGGGGTAATGGAGAGAGAGGGGCGTAATGGAGAGAGAGAGGGGGGTAATTGAGAGAGAGGGGGGTAATGGAGAGAGAGGGGTAATGAGAGAAGGGGGTAATGGAGAGAGAGGGTAATGGAGAGAGAGGGTAATGGAGAGAGAGGGGTAATGGAGAGAGAGGGGGTAATGGAGAGAGAGGGGTAATGGAGAGAGAGGGGTAATGGAGAGAGAGGGGTAATGGAGAGAGAGGGTAATGGAGAGAGAGGGGTAATGGAGAGAGAGGGGGTAATGGAGAGAGGGGGGGATAATGGAGAGAGAGGGGGGTAATGGAGAGAGAGGGGGTAATGGAGAGAGAGGGGGTAATGGAGAGAGAGGGGGTAATGGAGAGAGGGGTAATGGAGAGAGAGGGTAATGGAGAGAGAGGGGTAATGGAGAGATAGTGGGGTAATGGAGAGAGGGGTAATGGAGAGAGAGGGTAATGGAGAGAGAGGGGTAATGGAGAGAGAGGGGATAATGGAGAGAGAGGGGGTAATGGAGAGAGAGGGGTAATGGAGAGAGAGGGTAATGTAGAGAGGGGGTAATGGAGAGAGAGGGGTAATGGAGAGAGAGGGGTAATGGAGAGAGAGGGGGTAATGGAGAGAGAGGGGGGATAATAGAGAGAGTACATGAGACAGGCAGCAGAGGACTTGACAGTCTTCACCGAGGCTGTCTGCTGAGAAGAATTATCTGCTTCTACCTAGACGTAGGACTATCATGTATTACCTTCATGTAGGACTATCATTTAATACCTTGATGTTGGACTATCATGTATTACCTTCATGTAGGACTATCATTTAATATCTTGATGTAGGACTATCATTTAATATCTTGATGTAGGACTATCATGTATTACATTGATGTTGGACTATGATGTATTACCTAGATGTAGGACTATCATTTAATACCTTGATGTAGGACTATCATTTAATATCTTGATGTAGGACTATCATGTATTACCTTGATGTAGGACTATCATGTATTACCTTGATGTAGGACTATCATGTATTACCTTGATGTAGGACTATCATGTATTACCTTTATGTAGGACTATCATTTAATACCTTGATGTAGGACTATCATGTATTACCTTGATGTAGGACTATCATGTATTACCTTAATGTAGGACTATCATTTAATATCTTGATGTAGGACTATCATGTATTACCTTGATGTTGGACTATGATGTATTACCTAGATGTAGGACTATCATTTAATACCTTGATGTAGGACTATCATTTAATATCTTGATGTAGGACTATCATGTATTACCTTGATGTAGGACTATCATGTATTACCTTGATGTAGGACTATCATGTATTACCTTGATGTAGGACTATCATGTATTACCTTTATGTAGGACTATCATTTAATACCTTGATGTAGGACTATCATGTATTACCTTGATGTAGGACTATCATGTATTACCTTCATGTAGGACTATCATTTAATATCTTGATGTAGGATTATCATGTATTACCTTGATGTTGGACTATCATGTATTACCTAGATGTAGGACTATCATTTAATACCTTGATGTAGGACTATCATGTATTACCTTGATGTAGGACTATCATGTATTACCTTGTTGTAGGACTATCATTTAATACCTTGATGTAGGACTATCATGTATTACCTTGATGTAGGACTATCATATATTACCTTGATGTAGGACTATCATTTATTACCTTGATGTAGGACTATCATGTATTACCTTGATGTTGGACTATGATGTATTACCTAGATGTAGGACTATCATTTAATACCTTGATGTAGGACTATCATGTATTACCTTGATGTAGGACTATCATGTATTACCTTGATGTAGGACTATCATGTATTACCTTGATGTAGGACTATCATGTATTACCTTGATGTAGGACTATCATGTATTACCTTGATGTAGGACTATCATGTATTACTTTGATGTAGGACTATCATGTATTACCTAAATGGAGTACTAGATTGTATTACCTAGATGAAGGACTATCGAGGATTTCCTAGATGAAGGACTCTCGTGTATTACCTAGATGAAGGAGTATCGTGTATTACCTAGATGTATGAATTAAAGATAGAAAAGCAGAAGGCTCTCTTCCGACCCTGCACTCTCTGTCCTACCACTGTCATCAAGGAAACTGGTGGAAAAATATCTTAATGGAACATGACATGGAGTTTAGACGATAGATGCCACTGAATGGAAGAAGAGATCATTGGTGCCAGTTCTCCTTACCGGCACCATTGCACCAATGCCTAGTAGTGGTCACCATCATAGACACTTGAAGGGGTGTGTGGCAGCCAAGCACACAGCTGCCTCCTGTAACATGTTGCTTGGTACATGATGGCTACAAAACTGTATATGAATAATATTATATTCCCAATGAGTATAACGAATAGGTATTTAGTACATTTTGAGACTATGGCTTATTTTCTCACTAAATAATTTAATACTGTTATGTGATATGTTCAGGTTATGTTATTTACATGTCACATTGCTCACTATGTGTATAAAACACGAAAGCGTCTTTTCATGTTTTGTCGTTACTGTAATTCGTTGTATTTTGCACTCATTAAGTGTAGGTGATCTAATCATTCTCTTTACCCTGATTACTGGTCATTGTTGTAGTGTACCAGTTGCCAACAAGACTGGAGGGAGTTTACTCTTTTCAGGTGTTGCTACCATGAAAAGTGTGGATGTATCTACATTGTAGTATAACTGAAGTCAGAGACTGCAAGAGTATATACACAATCGACTAAATTGGGATTCATATTGTGCATTGAACACTATTTTCTCTATAATAATAAGAATGGGACTTCATTCTTACTGTATTACAATGTGATTCATATGAAGGAAAAGTCATCATTCTTACAGTACTTCATTGAGGTTCGCTGGGCTTTAAAAGCAAGCACAGAAAATACTTTCCAGGGCACTGTGATTGAGTTCAGCGGAGACTATAGTCTGGTTAGGTAACGCTGGTAATGGAAGTTGACGGGATACCTGCTAGGATAGACGCGGTGTTGACCTTGGTGAGACAGTACCTTCACTCACCAGTTCTCCTAGTACTGACTAAACAGTACCTTCACTCACCAGTTCTTCCAAACACTAACTCAACAGTACCTTCACTCACCAGTTCTCCCAGTACTGACTCAACAGTACCTTCACTCACCAGTTCTTCCAAACACTAATTCAACAGTACCTTCACTCACCAGTTCTTCCAAACACTAACTCAACAGTACCTTCACTCACAAGTTCTTCCAAACACTGACTCAACAGTACCTTCACTCACCAGTTCTCCCAACACTGACTCAACAGTACCTTCACTCACCAGTTTTCCCCAACACTGACTCAATAGTACCTTCACTAGGTGGCCAGTACTCCTTCTAGTACTGGGTAGAACCTCCTCTTTGCCGCCAGAACCTGAATTCTTCGTGGTATGGATTAAGTAAGTAAGTTTATTTAGGTATACACAAAAACAGTTACATAGAATATCATACATAGCAGCATATGTGTAGAAAACCTAGGATAACCCAAAAAGTCAGACAGAGTGACTTATTTCCATTGGGGTCCATTTAATACCTTAATATTAGACACTAGTAGATACTAGTTATTATACTAAAATTAAAAGGAATAAGGTAAAAAGAGTTATTTACATGTACATGTATGTTATCTAAAAAAAATAAAAATCATTCTCCTCCCTTTCTATCGCTACATTCATTAGGTACCTTTTGGTTCTCTTCTTGAACTGGCTCATGCTATGACTGGCTTTGACATGTGCAGGCAGTCTGTTCCATTCCTTTATTGCTGTACAATAAAAGGTGATTCAAAATTGCTTGGAGATCCTGGTCCATGTTGTGGAGAAAATTCTCCAAAAGAGGGGGGTATCAGCCCTTTCTACCCTTTTTAAGGGCCCTACCCTTTCCGCCCTTAGAAAGGGCCAGACGGTGTGTCTGGCTTGAACAACAAATTAACTAATACCAGATGAACTGACCACAGTATGCCACGTGTTGTCTGACCAAGTAGCAGCGAGTGTATATGAGTGTTTGAGACATTTGAGATAAATGTAACTCTTTGCCGTAACAGAAAAATTACAGGAAACTGCTGTTTCCATTTCTACACTTGAACCTCCAATCATGTGTTCCAGTGATCAAAGTATTTAGAGAACACAAGCATTTGAATTACCACTTATAGTAGCACGTAGCAATTGTTGAAATTGTGCTGATGTCAGCGATGCCAAGCCCCGCTGAGGCACGAGGGCACACGAGGGGTTAGATTGAACTTATAAACCAAAGAGACGGGTCCTACAGTGCAAGGGGATTTAACCTCACAAAAGACATTAGTGGCGGACGTTGGTGCGCTAATTCAATCTCCACTAACGTCGGGAAATCGGATAAGAACTCTGTTCCAGCGCGTTTAGTGATTAAAACCACGTTATATTCAGAAGTGTGCACAGCTTCTTACTACTGCAAAAAGACTGAAATTGAAGAATGTAAAGGGACAATGAGTGCTTCGTCTAACCAGGCAGTGACTCTTCAGCAACATTCTTCAATCAAGACAACGATATCCGGGTGTGAATTATGGGTCCGTTACAAATACCCAGGTAAGTCTGCTCAGACATGTGTATGTTCAGAAGGCTGCGCAGTTGGGAACATTATCATAATCTAGGCAGATTTATCATTCATCCGGTCACATGTGGGCGATCCGCCCAAAACCAGTGAGTAAAACCGCCATTAACTCCATTCAATGACTGATTATATGGCATACGCTCCTTTGGGGTAATAATATAAGTCTCATGTGTGATTTTATACATCCATACAGCCCTGTGGGGGATGTGAACGTCTGCATCAACAACGATTATTGGGACGGCTGGATAGTCGTGGATGCATCTACAAGCTAAGTATAGCAACATTAACAGTCCACTTTATCGTAGGGGTACATTCCCCCACACATGTTGACATGACTGCATCACGCTGTTGCTACAGATTTGTGGACGTGTGAGAGCACTTTGAGGGCAAGGTTGGGTGGGTGTGAGGATAATGGGTGGGTGGGTGTGAGGATAATGGGTGGGTGGGTGTGAGGATAATGGGTGGGTGGGTGTGAGGGCACTGGGTGGATGTGAGGGCACTGGGTGGGTGTGAGGGCACTGGGTGGATGTGAGTTCACTGGGTGGATGTGAGGGCACTGGGTGGATGTGAGGGCACTGTGTGGATGTGAGGGCACTGGGTGGATGTGAGTTCACTGGGTGGATGTGAGGGCACTGGGTGGATGTTAGGGCACTGGGTGGATGTTAGGGCACTGGGAGAATGTGAGGGCACTGGGTGGATGTCAGGGCACTGAGTGGATGTCAGGGCACTGGGTGGATGTCAAGGCACTGGGTGGGAGGGTGTATGTGTGAGAGCCCTGGATGGGTGTGAGGACACTGGGTGGGTGTGTGAGAACACTGAGTGGGTGCGTGTGAGGGCACCGGGTGGGTGTGAGGACACTGTGTGGGTGTGAGGACACTGGGTGGGTGTGTTGCAGACATGCTGCAGAAGCGCACTGTTGTCACTTTACAGAAAACGGCAAAATGTTGCGTCTGCGTCACTACAGAAAACGGCATCTTGCAGCTACACTACAGAAAACATCATGTTGCAACGAGACACCATAAACAGCATGTTGCAACCAGACATCATAAACAGCATGTTGCAACCAGACACCATAAACAGCATGATGCAAACAGACACCATAAACATCATGTTGCAACGAGACACCATAAACAGCATGTTGCAACCAGATACCATAAACAGCATGTTGCAACGAGACACCATAACCAGCATGTTGCAACCAGACACCATAAACAGCATGTTGCAAACAGACACCATAAACGGCTTGTTGCAACCACACACCATAAACATAATGTTGCAACAACACACCATAAATAACATGTTGTAACCACACACCATAAACGGCTTGTTGCAACCAGACATCATAAACGGAATGTTGCAACCACACACCATAAACGGAATGTTGCAACCAGACATCATAAACGGAATGTTGCAACCACACAATAAACGGAATGTTGCAACAACACACCATAAACGGAATGTTACACACAGACACCACAAATGGAATGTTGCAATCACACACCATAAAACATGTTGCAACATTAATATTTTTTTCTTTATTCTAAGTTAGATTACGATAGGTGAGGTTAGGTTAGGTTACGATAAGTGACGTTAGGTTAGGTGAGGTTACAATAGGTGACTTTAGTTAAATAATTTCGGACATGATAGTATGCATAACCTCATAAAAAAAGCATATTCGCGACAAATAAGCAAATTTAACGGAACAGCGCAGAAAACCAGCAGCGCAGACACAGCCAGCAGCGCAGACACAGCTAGCAGCGCAGACACAGCTAGCAGCGTAACACAGTCAGCAGCGCAGTCACAGCTAGCAGCGCACACACAGACATCAGTGCAGACAGCCAGCAGTGCAGACACAGACAACAGCGCAGACACAGCCAGCAGTGCAGATACAGACAGCAGCGCACAGAGAGCAGCACAGACACAGCAAGCAGCGCAGACACAGACAGCAATGCAGACACAGCCAGCAGTGCAGACACAGACAGCAGTGTAGACAGACAGCAGCGCAGACACAGCCAGCAGCGCAGACACAGACACCAGGATAGACAAACACAGAAGCACAGACAGCCAGCACCGCAGACACAGCCAGCAGCGTAGACACAGACAACAGCGCAGACAGCCAGCAAAGCAGACACAGCCAGCACCGCAGACACAGCCAGCACCGCAGACACAGCCAGCAGCGTAGACACAGACAACAGCGCAGACAGCCAGCAAAGCAGACACAGACAACAGCGCAGACACAGCCAGCAGTGCAGACACAGCCAGCAGCGCAGACACAGCCAGCAGCGTAGACAGAGCCAGAAGCGCAGACACAGACAGCAGCGCAGACACAGCCAGCAGCGCAGACAGAGTCAGCAGCGCAGTCCCAGCTAGCAGCGCAGACACAGAGAGCAGCGCAGACACAGCCAGCAGTGCAGACACAGAGAGCAACGCAGACAGACAGCAACGCAAACACCGCCAGCAGCGCAGACACAGCCAGCAGCGCAGACACAGCCAGCAGCGCAGACACAGCCAGCAGAGCAGACACAGCCAGCAGCGCAGACACAGCCAGCAGCGCAGATACAGTCAGTAGCGCAGTCACAGCTAGCAGCGCAGACACAGACAGCAGCGCAGACACAGACAACAGCGCAGACACAGACAGCAGTGGAGACAGCCAGCAGCGCAGACACAGCCAGCAGCGCAGACACAGTCAGTAGCGCAGTCACAGCTAGCAGCGCAGACACAGACAGCAGTGCAGAAACAGACACCAGCGCAGACACGGACGCAAAAGATGAGGTAATCAGTGCCTCAACCTTGAAGTTGGTGTGAACAGCACCGTAGGTGTGGAGATTCTGAAGAACAGGCAAGGAGGCTGGCGCTTATATAGGCGTCAGCTGATAGGGACGGGTAGCAGACGAGGACATAGTCACTGGTAGGTGGCATTTCCCAGTGGAAGTAGGTCATACCCAAGGGATGGGTTAGTGGTAGTTGTAGAAGACGTCAAGAAGGTTATGTAGATGTCCTCTGAACCAAGACTCCATGATGCTGCAG
This sequence comes from Cherax destructor, assembly GCA_009830355.1. Lineage (NCBI taxonomy): Eukaryota > Metazoa > Arthropoda > Malacostraca > Decapoda > Parastacidae > Cherax > Cherax destructor. The sequence goes on along the minus strand of WNWK01000290.1, from coordinate 508,384 downwards.
TGTCTGACAACTTGTTCCTCTCCTTGCCTGTTCTTCACAATATCCACACCTACGGTGCTGTTCACACCTACGGTGTTGTTCACACCTACGGTGTTGTTCACACCTACGGTGCTGTTCACACCTACGGTGCTGTTCACACCTACGGTGCTGTTCACACCTACGGTGCTGTTCACACCTACGGTGTTGTTCACACCTACGGTGTTGTTCACACCTACGGTGTTGTTCACACCTACGGTGTTGTTCACACCTACGGTGTTGTTCACACCTACGGTGTTGTTCACACCTACGGTGTTGTTCACATCTACGGTGTTGTTCACACCTACGGTTTTGTTCACACCAACTCCAGTATACATAAATTTGGTTATACATTCGGGTATAAATAAATTTGGTTATACATGTAGTCTGATGTGAGATAGAGACCGAGTATGATATTACCGGGTATTCGTGTTGTCTTCCACAATGTATATTCGGGTATAACGTATGGTCGGGTATAACGTATGGTCGGGTATAACGTATGGTCGGGTATAACATATGGTCTAGTATGACGTATGGTCGGGAAAATAGCTAAGGTCGTGTATACAGTTAAGCTGAGTATACCGAAAGGGCGGGTATACCTGTGGTGGCAGTATACCTGTAGTGGCGGGTAGAGAGGACCGGGACGGGTCACGGCGGGTATACCTGTGGTGGCGTGTAGAGAGGACCGGGACGGGTCACGGAGGGTATACCTGTGGTAACGTGTAGAGAGGACCGGGTCGGGTCACGGAGGGTATACCTGTGGTACGGGTAGAGAGGACAGGACGGGTCACGGAGGGTATACTTGTGGTGCGGGTAGAGAGGACCGGGACGGGCCACGGCGGGTATACCTGCGGTGGAGGGTAGAGAGGACCGGGACGGGTCATGGAGGGTATATCTGTGGTGCGGGTAGAGAGGACCGGGACGGGTCACGGTGGGTATACCTGTAGTGGCGGGTAGAGAGGACCGGGACGGGTCACAGTGGGTATACCTGTAGTGGCGGGTAGAGAGGACAGGGACGGGTCACGGACGGTATACCTGTGGTGGCGGGAAGAGAGGACCAGGACGGGTCACAGTGAGTATACTTGTTGTGGGGGTAGAGAGGACCGGAGCGGGTCACGGAGGGAGTACCTGTGGTGAGGGTTCAGAGGACCGGGAAGAGTCAAGGCGGGTATGCCTGCGGTGACGGGTAGAGAGGACCGGGACGGGTCACAGCGGGTATACCTGTGGTTGCGGGTAGAGAGGACAGGACGGGTCACGACGGGTATACCTGTGGTGGAGGGTAGAGAGGACCGGGAAGGGTCACGGCGGGTATACCTGCGGTATTTGGGTAGAGAGGATCGGGACGGGTCACGGCGGGTATACCTGTGGTGGTGGGTAGAGAGGACCGGGACGGGTCACGGCAGGTATACCTGTGGTGGTGGGTAGAGAGGACCAAGACGGGTCACGGCAGGTATACCTGTGGTGGCGGGTAGAGAGGACCGGGACGGGTCACGGCGGGTATACCTGTGGTAGCGGGTAGAGAGGACCGGGACGGGTCACGTCGGGTTACACCTTCATGACCACCTCAAAGAACTTTCTCCCACACCTGGCCGTGTCTGACCGCTCCTCCGTCGGTCCGGGTGGGCGGCAGACTGTCTGGCTGACTGACTGTTGTCTGCCTAACTGACTGTCGTCTGGCTAACTGACTGTCGTCTGGCTAACTGGTTGTTGTCTGGCTAACTGGTTGTTGTCTGGCTGACTGACTGTTGTCTGGCTAACTGGTTGTTGTCTGGCTGACTGACTGTTGTCTGGCTAACTGACTGTTGTCTGGCTAACTGACTGTTGTCTGGCTAACTGGTTGTTGTCTGGCTAACTGACTGTTGTCTGGATAACTGGTTGTTGTCTGGCTAACTGGTTGTTGTCTGGCTAACTGACTGTTGTCTGGCTGACTGGTTGTTGTCTGGCTAACTGGTTGTTGTCTGGCTGACTGGTTGTTGTCTGGCTAACTGGTTGTTGTCTGGCTGACTGGTTGTTGTCTGGTTAACTGGTTGTTATCTGGCTAACTGGTTGTTGTCTGGCTAACTGGTTGTTGTCTGGCTAACTGACTGTTGTCTGGCTAACTGGTTGTTGTCTGGCTGACTGATTGTTGTCTGGCTAACTGGTTGTTGTCTGGCTAACTGGTTGTTGTCTGGCTAACTGACTGTTGTCTGGCTAACTGACTGTTGTCTGGCTAACTGATTGTTGTCTGGCTAACTGGTTGTTGTCTGGCTAACTGACTGTTGTCTGGCTAACTGACTGTTGTCTGGCTAACTGGTTGTTGTCTGGCTAACTGGATTGTTGTCTGCTAACTGGTTGTTGTCTGGCTAACTTGCTGTTGTCTGGCTAACTGACTGTTGTCTGGCTAACTGGTGTTGTCTGGCTAACTGGTTGTTGTCTGGCTAACTGTCTGTTGTCTGGCTAACTGGTTTGTCTGGCTAACTGAGTTGTTGTCTGGCTAACTGGTTGTTGTCTGGCTAACTGGTTGTTGTCTGGCTAACTGACTGTTGTGGTCTTGTGTCGGGCTAACTGGTTGTTGTCTGGCTAACTGGTTGTTCTGGCTAACTGGTTGTTGTCTGGCAACTGGTTGTCTGGCTAACTGGTTGTTGTCTGGCTAACTGTGTTGTCTGGCTAACTGGTTGTTGTCTGGCTAACTGGTTGTTGTCTGGCTAACTGGTTGTTGTCTGGCTAACTGACTGTTGTCTGGCTAACTGGTTGTTGTCTGGCTAACTGGTTGTTGTCTGGCTAACTGACTGTTGTCTGGCTAACTGGTTGTTGTCTGGCTAACTGCTGTTGTCTGGCTAACTGGTTGTTGTCTGCTAACTGGGTTCTGGCTAACTGACTGTTGTCTGGCTAACTGGTTGTTGTCTGGCTAACTGGTTGTTGTCTGGCTAACTGGTTGTTGTCTGGCTAACTGACTGTTGTCTGGCTACTGGTTGTTGTCTGGCTAACTGGTTGCTGTGTCTGGCTAACTGGTTGTTGTCTGGCTAACTGACTGTTGTCTGCTAACTGGTTGTTGTCTGGCTAACTGGTTTTGCTGCAACTGTGTTGTCTGGCTAACTGTGTTGCTGCTAGGTTTGTCTGGCTAACTGGTTGTTGTCTGGCTAACTGGTTGCTGTGTCTGGCTAACTGGTTGCTGTGTCTGGCTAACTGGTTGCTGTGTCTGGCTAACTGGTTGTTGTCTGGCTAACTGGTTGCTGTGTCTGGCTAACTGTCTGTGTCTGGTAACTGGTTGCTGTGTCTGGCTAACTGGTTGCTGTGTCTGGCTAACTGGTTGCTGTCTGGCTAACTGGTTGTTGTCTGGCTAACTGGTTGCTGTGTCTGGCTAACTGGTTGTTGTCTGGCTAACTGCTGTGTCTGGCTAACTGGTTGTTGTCTGGCTAACTGGTTGTTGTCTGGCTAACTGACTGTTGTCTGGCTAACTGACTGTTGTCTGGCTAACTGGTTGTTGTCTGGCTAACTGGTTGTTGTCTGGCTAACTGACTGTTGTCTGGCTAACTGACTGTTGTCTGGCTAACTGGTTGTTGTCTGGCTAACTGGTTGTTGTCTGGCTAACTGACTGTTGTCTGGCTAACTACTGTGCTGGCTAACTGTTTGTCTGGCTAACTGACTGTTTCTGCTAACTGTGTTGTCTGCAACTGACTGTTGTCTGGCTAACTGACTGTTGTCTGGCTGACTGGTTGTTGTCTGGCTAACTGGTTGTTGTCTGGCTAACTGGTTGTTGTCTGGCTAACTGACTGTTGTCTGGCTAACTGACTGTTGTCTGGCTAACTGACTGTTGTCTGGCTAACTGGTTGTTGTCTGGCTAACTGACTGTTGTCTGGCTAACTGGTTGTTGTCTGGCTAACTGGTTGTTGTCTGGCTAACTGGTTGTTGTCTGGCTTACTGGTTGTTGTCTGGCTAACTGGTTGCTGTCTGGCTAACTGACTGTTGTCTGGCTAACTGGTTGTTGTCTGGCTAACTGGTTGTTGTCTGGCTAACTGACTGTTGTCTGGCTAACTGGTTGTTGTCTGGCTAACTGGTTGTTGTCTGGCTAACTGGTTGTTGTCTGGCTAACTGGTTGTTGTTTGGCTAACTGACTGTTGTCTGGCTGACTGGTTGTTGTCTGGCTAACTGACTGTTGTCTGGCTAACTGGTTGTTGTCTGGCTAACTGGTTGTTGTCTGGCTAACTGACTGTTGTCTGGCTAACTGGTTGTTGTCTGGCTAACTGGTTGTTGTCTGGCTGACTGGTTGTTGTCTGGCTAACTGACTGTTGTCTGGCTGACTGGTTGTTGTCTGGCTAACTGGTTGCTGTGTCTTGCTAACTGGTTGTTGTCTGGCTAACTGACTGTTGTCTGTCTAACTGGTTGTTGTCTGGCTAACTGGTTGTTGTCTGGCTAACTGGTTGTTGTCTGGCTAACTGGTTGTTGTCTGGCTAACTGGTTGTTGTCTGGCTAACTGGTTGTTGTCTGGCTAACTGGTTGCTGTGTCTGGCTAACTGGTTGCTGTGTCTGGCTAACTGGTTGCTGTGTCTGGCTAACTGGTTGCTGTGTCTGGCTAACTGGTTGCTGTGTCTGGCTAACTGGTTGCTGTGTCTGGCTAACTGGTTGCTGTGTCTGGCTAACTGGTTGCTGTGTCTGGCTAACTGGTTGCTGTGACTGGCTAACTGGTTGTTGTCTGGCTAACTGGTTGCTGTGTCTGGCTAACTGGTTGTTGTCTGGCTAACTGACTGTTGTCTGGCTAACTGGTTGTTGTCTGGCTAACTGGTTGTTGTCTGGCTAACTGACTGTTGTCTGGCTAACTGGTTGTTGTCTGGCTAACTGGTTGTTGTCTGGCTGACTGGTTGTTGTCTGGCTAACTGACTGTTGTCTGGCTGACTGGTTGTTGTCTGGCTAACTGGTTGCTGTGTCTGGCTAACTGGTTGTTGTCTGGCTAACTGACTGTTGTCTGTCTAACTGGTTGCTGTGGTTGGCTAACTGAGATCGAAAATTTAAAACCAGAAAAAGCCATCATAGTATAAAAAGATATTAAAGTATAGTTATGGACGAACACTGAGGACAAAAACTGTTTATATAAATGATTTAGTTTGTGTTATAACTTTTAATAGTAATGACTGACATAACTATACATATATAATTGTTTTGCTACATCAAGAACAAGATCTGTCAAGGACGTTCAGAACTAACTAAACTGTTTTCCTGTAAACACGAACAAAATTACAGAGGAAAACACTAACACAGACTTTATCAATTTTCACTTCACTATGATAACTGATGTAATCGGAACGCATCCAAAAAGCTGTAGTTACAAGATTTGTTATTCAATTGTCTTCCCTTGTTCTTGCCTTCACAGTCGCCGTCTTGTTGAAGCCTTCACAGTCGCCGTCTTGTTGAAGCCTTCACAGTCGCCGTCTTGTTGAAGCCTTCACAGTCGCCGTCTTGTTGAAGCCTTCACAGTCGCCGTCTTGTTGAAGCCTTCACAGTCGCCGTCTTGTTGAAGCCTTCACAGTCGCCGTCTTGTTGAAGCCTTCACAGTCGCCGTCCTGTTGAAGCCTTCACAGTCGCCGTCTTGTTGAAGCCTTCACAGTCGCCGTCTTGTAGAAGCCTTCACAGTCGCCGTCTTGTTGAAGCATCACCAACACTCAACTCTCCTAATAAGAATCTTAGTCCTGTCTTTGTCTCTGTAGATGCCTTCATTACATTGTCAAATGTTCCAAACTTTAATAACACTCGTGACTTGACCTGATCTTTATCTCCTCCACCCCTCACCTCCTCTCTTTCTAAACTTTCTTTGCCTTTCCTTTCTTCTGCTTAAGTGTCTTCTGTCCTTGAGTTTGTTCCATGTGTTTTGGATCCCATCTTCGTGAGCCACCAGTCTCCTGCAGTGCATCGTTTATTCTCTTGTCTTCAGACTACTGCTACTACTACTACTACTACTACTACTACTACTACTACTACTACTACTACTACTACTACTACTACTACTACTACTACTAGCTGCTGCTGCTGCTGCTGCTGCTGCTGTTCCTACTACTACTGCTACTACTACGACTGCTATTACTACTACTACGACTAATATTACTATTACTACTACTAATACTACTTCTATTACTACTACTAATACTAATGCTACTACTACTACTACTACTACTTCTACTACTACTACTTCTACTACTACAACAACCACTACCTCTACCTCCTCTCGTTCTCCCTCCCCCACCCCACTTTTGTACATATATTGGCCACCTTCCCTTCGCGCTTGTGTGTGACTAGTTAATTGTCTAAGTTTCATTCTATGTTCGGGTTATTTGTGTATTGTGTTATTAAATTCCGTTTGAACTTAATAGGTACAATTACAAAAAATATGTTCATAAAGTCAGGAAATGTAGGGTTTTCTCGAAACTGACGTAGCACCTGAACTCTCACTACTTTCACTCACCTATACAACTAAAGTTGTTTCAGTCTTAGTGCTACTCAAGCGCTATCTCCTGGACCCTATACTAAGGCCTCCTCTCTACCCTCAATGTCCGTAAAACAAATATGGAACGTAAGTTTGCAATGCAGCTAAACATCAACAATAATACTGGGTTCCTCAATGCGTAAACACGGACTTGCAGAGAGTGAAGCATATGTGTCTAATATAGTTGAAAAAACATCGTAGAAAAGTTGAAAGAACTCAGAGGAAGCATTAAAAAAATCGCAAGTTAACTTACATCCAAAATACTTAATATAATAATTGCAAATTATTATATACACAACTCAGAACCACACTGATTCATCTACTAAGATTCTCCACCTATTAACGCATTACAGAAAAAGACATTGTTTTTTTTTTTTTTTTTGCAGGAAAATCGATAACCCCGGTAGATCGATAAAATTAAAAAAAAAAAAGAAAAAAGAAATAGTTTACGCAAAATACACTTGTATTTTAAGTTTGAAGCCGCTCTGCAATTGTGTCCTCAAGGTGTTTTACACGTAAAACACCCAACAGTCCTGACAGAGCCGGATTAAGATTTTGTAGGCCACTGGGTTACAGGTACAGTGAGGCCACTTGGCTACAGGTACTGTGAGGCCCTTGCGTTGCAGGTACTGTGAGGCCACTAAGCTACAGGTACTGTGAGGGTCCCCGGTCTACAAGTACTGTGAGGCTCCTGGGTTACAGGTACTGTGACACCCCTGGGCTACAAGTACTGTGAGGCTCCTGGGCTCCAGGTACTGTGACACCCCAGAGTTACAAGCACTGTGAGGCCCCTGGGCTACAGGTACTGTGACACCCCTGGGCTACAATTACTGTGAGGCACCTGGGTTACAGGTACTGTGTGGCCCCTGGGCTACAGGTACTGTGTGACCCCTGGGCAACATATACTGTGAGGCCCCTGGGCTACAGGTACTGTAAGTGCCCTGGGCTACAGGTACTGTGAGGGCCCTGGGCTACAGGTACTGTGAGGGCCCCTGGGCTACAGGTAATGTGAGGCCCCTGGGCTACAGGTACTGTGAGGGCCCCTGGGCTACAGGTACTGTGAGGGCCTCTGGGCTACAGGTACTGTGAGGGCCCCTGGGCTACAGGTACTGTGACGGCTCTGGGCTACAGGTACTGTGAGGGCCCCTGGGCTACAGGTACTGTGACGGCCCATGAGCTAGAGGTACTGTGAGGGCCCCTTTGCTACAGGTACTGTGAGGGCCCCTTTGCTACAGGTACTGTGAGGGCCCCTTTGCTACAGGTACTGTGAGGGCCCCAGTGATATTTTCAAAAAGAAAAAGTTAAATTCTTGGAAACAAATTTATCCGAAACCTTAGTAAATTTTGAATTATTGGGAATATTTCTGGAGGCCCTCCAGCTGGCGGAGGCCCTCCAGCTGGCGGAGGCCCTCCAGCTGGCGGAGGCCCTCCAGCTGGCGGAGGCCCTCCAGCTGGCGGATGCCCTCCAGCTGGCGGAGGCCCTACAGCTGGCGGAGGCCCTACAGCTGGCGGAGGCCCTCCAGCTGGCGGAGGCCCTCCAGCTGGCGGAGGCCCTCCAGCTGGCGGAGGCCCTCCAGCTGGCGGAGGCCCTTTAGCTGGCAGAGGCCCTCCAGCTGGCGGAGGCCCTCCAGCTGGAAGAGGCTCTCCAGCATTTCAATTATTCCAATTTTTACATTGAAATTGGTAAATTGGCACCTACACAATCTAAAATCAATTCAGACCTTTCATTAAATATAACAGCTTTTAAGGTTTGAAGCCGATTAGACTGGGCATTCTCCATATTTTGTTGTTGAAAACAATTTGTTTAATATTGTTTGAAAAATAAAACCTAAACGGCTCAAAAATCAATACGAAGTTTTCGTAGAGAAAAGTACACCAGCCATAAAAGTTTGAAACCGATCACAAGATGCATCCTATAGTGATGTAATTCCAATGCAGCAAAATATTTAAATATGCATAAAAGTATATTTGTACATTTTATCATATGTAGACATTTACGTATGTATATTAGTGTGTGTAGAAGTGTATGTATTGTTCTGGGTATACTTGTGCAGCTGCGCACTATTGTGTATATATATATATATATATATATATATATATATATATATATATATATATATATATATATATATATATATATATATATATATATATATATATATATATATATATATATATATATATATATATATATATATATATATATGTTTGCATGTGTATAAATGTGCAGTTTTTATGGGTATTGGTGTGTATGAGGTGTATATGTATGTGGTATTCACTGGACCAAATATCAGTTTCTTCCAAGTTATATTTGAAATATTGGAAAAATGTTTTCCAGTCGCCATTTGTTGGTCAGTTTACTTTCTTGTAACGAAATAAGAAAAAATCTGAAGCACGTGGCACAGTTCTTTCGCTCCGTTTATAATAGTTAATCTGCCTTTACTGTCATTACCAGGACCATGTCTTGAATTCTTTCTTTGTTTCAATAGGTTTTATTTTAGATTGTTTACATCAAATTAGTTTCATTTTAATACTAAAGTGTAAACAAACTCTATATTCATTATCTCACTCATTACCTCTTCTTATTCGGTGATTTTGGTCATATTGTTTGATTCTTCGTTTTTTTTGTCTGTTATATTCGCTTTTTTTTTTTTTTAATTGCTGCTCCTGGCTGCTGGGAATTTTTTAAACCATTTTCGCTTTCACTTCTTTCTTTGATAAATTAGTTTAAAGAATGTTTTTATTTTTATTTGTTCTGTAAATCTCTGGGAAATTGAGGCTGAGGGACCGACCACCTCCTACCAAGCCTGAGGGACCGACCACCTCCTACCAAGCCTGAGGGACCGACCACCTCCTACCAAGCCTGAGGGACCGACCACCTCCTACCAAGCCTGAGGGACCGACCACCTCCTACCAAGCCTGAGGGACCGACCACCTCCTACCAAGCCTGAGGGACCGACCACCTCCTACCAAGCCTGAGGGACCGACCACCTCCTACCAAGCCTGAGGGACCGACCACCTCCTACCAAGCCTGAGGGACCGACCACCTCCTACCAAGCCTGAGGGACTGATCACCTACCAAGCCTGAGGGACTGATCACCTGTAAACTATTTCTGCTGTCTCTAGTGTTTTATTTACATGTATTCTACTGCCATTAAACTGCGTACACCTGTCGTGCAGGATACACTTTTTGTTAACATGGATTCCCAAGTACTGCACATGTGTCTTATTCATGAAATTGTCGGTATTGTATACCACCAATAATATAATTATTCTCTATCAGAAATCTTCCCTTTACTAATCGCCTTGCCTCCCCCGCCCCTCCCTCCAACACAAGTCGTGTACACCCTTACATAAACGAACAGGTTAGCAGAGTCTTTGTTACGACCGCCGCGGGGTGAAAGGTGGAGGTCGGCCAATGTTCCCTTCCTTAGTCTCGCAGCAGGACAGGTACTTGTTTGGGAGGTGAGGAAACCCTTCCTCAGTCCGCCAGCAGGAAATACACCTGTGGAGGTGAAGACACTCACTCTCCCTCAGTCTTCCAGACGGATAAATATTTTAAGGGAGAGGTGAGGACACTCTCCCTCAGTATTCCAGCTGGATAAATATTTAAGGGAAAGATGAGGACACTCTCCCCAAGTCTTTCAGCGGGATAAACATTTAAGGGGAGGTGATTTTAATCTCCTCTAGTCTTCCATAGGGATAAACATTTAAGGGAAGGTGAGAACACTTTCCCCAAGTCTTTCAGAGGGATAAACATTTAAGGGTGAGGTGAGGACACTCTCCCCAAGTCTTTCAGCGGGATGAACATTTAAGGGTGAGGTGAGGACATTCTCCCTAAGTCTTCCAGCTGGATAAACATTTAAGGGTGAGGTGAGGACACTCTCCCTAAGTCTTCCAGCTGGATAAACATTTAAGGGTGAGGTGAGGACACTCTCCCTAAGTCTTCCAGCTGGATAAACATTTAAGGGTGAGGTGAGGACACTCTCTCTAAGTCTTCCAGCGGGATAAATATTTAAGGGTGAGGTGAGGACACTCTCCCCAAGTCTTCCAGCGGGGTGAGGTGAGGACACACTCCGTGGCTTGGGAAGGTAGGTCTGTGACAACCACCAGCTGGCCGACCTTCCACCAGCATGACCAGTCTCTACCGAAGATGTATCTCCCTAACTCATTGCTTCTCTCCCTTCTTCCATAAGTAAGTTTATTCAGGTATACACAAATACAGTTATATAGATTATCATACATAGCAGCATATGTGTAGAGAACCTTGGATAACCCAAAAAAGTCAGACAGAGTGACTTATTTCCATTTCCATCCTCCTCCTCCTCTCTCTCTTATCTCCCTCACTCCTTCCCTTCCCCTTTCTTCTCTAGTCTCAGCTTTCCTTTCCTATGCTCGACTTGCCCTCCACTCTCCACTTTACACTCTCCACCAGCCTAGGCCTCCATGAAGGTTATTCTTCAACTATAGATATAATCTGAGCAGCTGGACATAAGCCCACCATCTACATTATATCATTAATGACAGTTAACTACATGTACATATAAGTTAATTCACATTAATATAATTTACACTAACCTAATTCAACCTCATCTAACCTTCAATGGATTTTTTATTTTTTTATACATGTTTAGGTTAGGCAGAAACCAACGAAATGAAATTCATTGAAAAGACTTGTTGTATCTATGAACAGGTCACCATGGAGCTCAAGTTAGAAGGTAGAGACGTTAGGAGACATTCGTTGCTTCCTGGCGTCCCTGGCAGTGCCGGGCTCTAGTATGCACTTCCTTCTCTTCCTCCAACACCATGAAGTTCTTAAGCTTATTAAACTTACCTAGCAAATGTGGTTTCTAGGATAGAGACAGACAGACAGATAGACTACATATGCGAAAAACTGATAGAGTAGAACTTTGACGTTTCCACACACGCTCTTTGCAAAGTCGAACTATCAACTTCTACCTAGATTAAGGACTATCGTGTATTATCTAAGTGTATGAGTCATGAATAGAAAAAAGGCTCTCTCCCCACTCTTCCCCGCTCTGATCACCGCCGGCATGAAAACAGGGAGAGAAGTATACCACACCATCCTGGCGCTGGATGGAAGACGTAGGCTAAAACTACTCGTACAATTTATAGTAACATAAACTACTTGTGTTACTATACTGTCATCACAAAGGTGTGTACCAGTGGTTCCGGTTACCACCAGCTCTGCTATAACTATCACAATCTTCTACTCCTACCACTGCTATGTTTGAAAACTCGATTGCCTTGATATCAACTGTTTGTTCTGGTGCAGTTGCTGAACAAACATCAGGACTCTAGTGACTTCAGATTACCCCATATATTGAATGTAAATGAAGGTCTGCATGGTTCTGTGTTGGCTTATTGAGTGGTTGAGTGAGGCAGCGAGTGTACGAGGCCACGTCTCGCTCCTCTCCTCCCTCACCTTACCCAATACCTTACTTGTCACTATAAATTATTATAACTTTTACTGACATATGACAACTATATAGGCTGACCCAGAAATACTGACTGACAGAGTTATACCGAGCAAGTAGGTCTACCTACCTGAAGTCTACCTGCAACACCCCCATGGCCCGGTGACCAGGCCTCCAGGTAGATCAGTGCCCGATCAACCAGGCTATTACTGCTGACTATACACAATCAAACACAAACCACAGTCCGGCTGGTCAGGTACTGTAGGTATCTATTCAGTTACCTCTTGAAAACAGCCAGGGGTGTATTAATAATTAGTAATCCCCTCTTATGTATGCGTGGAGGTTGTTGAACAGTCATGGACCCCTGACACTTATTGTACTTGTTGTGCTTTCTCTTAGTGTACTCATGGCACAACTGTTTTTCATGGGGGGTATGTTGTAACGTCTGCCGAGTCTTTTGCATTCGAAGGGAGGGATTTTTTGTGTAGATTTGGGACTAGTTCCTCAAGGATTTTCTGTGTGTAAATAATTATGATGCATCTTTCTCGCCTGCAAACTAAGGAGTACAGCACAAGGGACTTCAAACGTTCTCAATAATTGAGGTGCTTGAGTGTACTTATATGTGCAGTAAAGGTTCTCTGTACATTCTCTAAATCCGCAATTTTGCCTGCCTTCAAAGTGGCTGTTAGTGTACAGCAGTATTCCAGCCTAAAGAGAACAATATGTTAGGTAAAAGTACACATGTATAACTAATGTGAGTTTTTATTGTGGCAACGTTTCGCTCTCCAACTTTGTCAAGCCATTACAAACAATACAGGTTCATGTAGGTTTGCCAGGACGGGTCCTGACCCGGGTCTTCTCCATGTGGTGACCCGGCAGTGGCTCCCGAAGGTGTGCCGGAGTTTGTACAGGTGATGTACCATTTACAGCTCTGTGGCGGAGGAAGCCCTATGAAAAGGGCATGGTGAATCTTCTTCAGCACAAGTGGGATATCAGTTAGCTACACTCGTTGTAGACGACTATACACCATTAACAGGTAGATTTCTCGATTTTTTTTAAAATTTTTAGTGTAAATAAAACCTTGCATACGTTCTTGTTGCATCAACTGCTTCCTCGCAGGTTCATTCCTTTGTTTGCAGTAACGGAATCATTCAGTACCTCGACTAGCTCATGCCAGAGAATGTCAAAGTCACTAAATATCTAAAAATAATGAATAAGATCTCATAGTCTCCCATTGCTAAGTGAAAAACATGAATGCTTTGAGTCTCTCTTCAAAGGGTTTGTTCTCAGTGATGGTACGAATGTGTTGGTTCTAGTCTGCGGCACTTTCGGTACATCGTCATACCTTTACCTTTGATATACCTTTGAAGAGTTTCGAGAGTATCTACTCTCTGAGCCCAGCCATGGGCGAGGCTCGTCTGGTGCTTGCCTGGTCAACCAGGCTGTTGCTGCTGGAGGCCCGCTGCCCCACATATCCATCACAGCCCGGTTGATCTGGCACCCGATGAAGATACTTGTCCAGTTTCCTCTTGAAGGCTTCTACACTGGTTCCAGCGATGTTTCGGATATCTTCTGGTAAGATGTTGAATAGTCTGGGACCCCGGATGTTAATACAGTGCTCCCGTATTGTCTCCACCGCACCCCTGCTCCTCACTGGGTTTATTTTACACTTTCTCCCATATCTCTCACTCCAGTATGTTGTTATGGCAGTGTGCAGATTTGGGACCAGGCCCTCAAGTACTTTCCAAGTATATATTATCATGTATCTCTCCTCCGCTCCAATGAGTACATGTTCAAGACTTGAAGGCGTTCCCAATAATTTAGATGTTTCAATGGCTCAATGTGACCCGTAAACGATCTCTGAATTTGTTCCAGCTCTGATATTTCTCCTGCCCTGAACGGGGCCGTCAGCACAGAGCAGTATTCTAAGTGAGGGAGCACTAGCGATTTGAAGAGTGTCACCATCGGTATTATTTCCCTTGTTTTGAAAGTTCTCAATACCCACCCCGTCATCTTCCTGGCTGTTGTGATCTTTGTCTTGTTATGGTCTTTAAAAGACAGATCAGCAGACATAATTATTCCCAAGTCCTTAACGTGTTCCTTTCGTTTTATGTGGTGACCCTCTTGCGTTTTGTATATAGTGTTCCTTTTGAGTTCTTCATTTTTTCTATACCTAAGCAGCTGAAACTTATCACCATTGAACGTCATGTTGTTCTACACTGCCCACTGGAAGACCCTGCTTATGTCCTGTAATTTTTCAGTGTCTTCTACCGTAGTGACTTTCATGCTTATTTTAGTGTCATCTGCAAATGATGATACAAAAGTATGCTGGGTGTTTTTATCTGTCTGCTATGAGGATGAAAAACAGCAGAGGTGCCAGGACAGTGCCTTGGGGCACTGAGCTTTTGACCTCGCTGATGCTGGATCTTGCCCTGTTCACTACTACTTTTTGTGTTCTGTGTGTTAGGAACTCAAATATCCATCTGCCTACCTTCCCAGTAATGCCTATGGCCCTCATTTTGTGCGCTACCACTCCATGATCGCATTTGTCAAACGCCTTTGCAAAATCTGTGTAAATCACATCTGCGTTTTGGTCGTCCTCCAATGCCTCCGTAATTCTGTCATAATGGTTCAGCAGCTGTGGCAGGCATGATCGTCCCGCTCTGAAGCCATGCTGGTTCGGGTTATGTTGGTTGTGCTGGTCCTTGAAGTTTGTAATCTGCCGTCTCATCACTCTTTCAAAGATTTTTATGATGTGAGAAGTGAGGGCTACTGGTCTGTAATTTTAAGCTAGTGCTCTACTACCTCCCTTATGCAAAGGAGCTATGTCTGCACTCTTTAAGGCCTCCGGTATTTCACCTAGATCTAAGCTCTTTCTCCACAGAATACTAAAGGCTCTTGCTAATGGTACTTTGCACTGCTTTATAAATAAAGCATTCCATGAATCTGGTCCAGGTGCTGAGTGAGTGGGCATGTTGTCCATTTATTTTTCGAAATCTATAGGATTTGTACTAATGTCGGTTAGGTGGTCTGCGCGGCCTTCTGCTGGAGTGAAAAATATTTCTGCATTTTCTACCTTGCTGTCATTTAGTGGGTTGCTGAACACTGACTCATACTGTTCCTTTAGGATTTCACTCATTTCCTGTTCATCGTCAGTATACGAATCTCCTCTCAATAATGGCCCAATTCTACAGGTAGTTCTTAGCTTGGATTTTGCATAGGAATAGAAATATTTTGGGTTTCTTGCAATATCCTGTATGGCTCTTTGTTCCCTTTGTCCTTCTTCTGTCAGGTATGACATCTAAAGTTTTTGCTCTAATTCAGTGATCTCTCGGTTAAGGCTATCTCTCCTCTGTTGCAACATATTTGTGTTTTTCAGCAATTCAGTAACCCGTTTTCTTCTCCTGTACCATATCCTACGCTCTCTCTCTATATCTGATCTTCTTCTGGGTTTCCTCAATGGTACGTGTTTCATACATACCTTGTATGCTTCTGTATTCAGCTTCTCTAGGCACTGGTGGGGATTTAGGATGCTCATGTCTGATTCCCATGATATATCTGAGAGCTCTTGGTTTATTCTTTCCCAGTCAATTCTATGGTTATTAAAATTAAACTTACTGAACATCCCGTCTCTAACATTAGTGCCGCAGTTCCCTAACCCTGAGTTAATACTAGTTTGAACTTATATGATGTTATGGTCAGAGTATATTGTTTTTGTAACTGTTATGTCTCTGATTAATTCCTCGTTGTTTGTGAATATCAAATCCAGGGTATTTTCATTTCTAGTGGGATCAATTATCTGTTGGTTTAATGAGTACTTTTCACAAAGCCTCATTAGTTCCCTGGTATGTGCCTGTTGAGCCAGGGTGCTTCCATGATATATTTCTGGTATAACATTATGTTGCCTCATCTTCCATTTTACATGAGGGAGATTAAAATCTCCAAGGATTAAAATGCTTGGGGTGGGATTCTCTAGCCTATCCAGGTAGCTATCTATCTTCCTTAATTGCTCTGTGAATTCCTCCGCAGTTGCTGATGGTGGTTTGTATACTAGGATAATTACTAGATTCCTATTTTCCACTTTAATGCCGAGGATTTCTACTATATCATTAGTAGCGTTCAGCACTTCTGTGCAACAGAGAGTATCTTTTATATAGAGTCCTACTCCTCCCTGTG
This sequence comes from Cherax destructor, assembly GCA_009830355.1. Taxonomy (NCBI): domain Eukaryota; kingdom Metazoa; phylum Arthropoda; class Malacostraca; order Decapoda; family Parastacidae; genus Cherax; species Cherax destructor. Next base: position 492,302 of record WNWK01000290.1, on the reverse strand, counting down.
ACCTATTAATTCTATCACATCTATACATGTTATAGTTTTCTATCTGAATCTCTCCGTCCAAAACATCCCTTGTATGTGTTTCTGTAAATGCTCCAAACATGGCATTTGCTTCTGATAGGAGTCCACTAACATAACTAACTTTGTCATTTTATTTGATTTCAGACCCTGAATATTTGCAAATATGAAGCAGGAGTTACCATTTGGGATGTTTGGTCTTTCTTTGTGTTTCGTTAGTACCACTGGTGATGTCCTACCTGGTATGGCCCCTGGTGCCCATACCCCTGGTTTCTCCAGCGTGTCCCGCTGTGCTGCCCATCTGTCCCTTCTGTACAATTTTCCCCTTTTGTCTCTTTCTTTGATCTGGTTGTTTCTCCTTATATCTAAAAAAGATTGCTGGTCTTTTTCATTTTCTCTTTCCCTGCTTTCTCTGTATCGTACTGTTCCCTTTATATGGTGGTCTGGGCAGCTCAGGTCATAACATTCTCTGGACTGTGTTGAAGCTTGACACATCACTGGATGGAAGTATCTGCTTCTCTCTTTGTTGAAACGACACTTTCCTTTCCTTAACATGTTGGCACATTTTCTGGTGTGTTTATTCCAGCAAGCTCTGCCATATAGGCACATACCTTTTGCATAGAATCTGCATATGTTTTGACTGCCTATATTTACTGCTTTTGTGTCTTCCCAAAGATCTGCCGAATTATCTGCGTTTTCTTCCTCTCTTTCCACTCCTTGGTTTTCCTCGTTATCTGCTCTTTCCTCCTTTGATGACATGGGGCCAACATTTTCCCTGGAAGAGGACTCCCCTACTATATCTGTACTAGAGGCTATGGCTGTGGTGGCGTCCTTAACCAAATCTGTCTAACTTGTCTAACTTGGAGACTAAAGTTGAGAGGCACATTGAGGATGCTGTCTAACAAGTGTTATAGATATAATATATTGACTAGTGACTGGTGCTCGGGGTTTCCAGCTATGAAACCTAAGCTCTGTGTAAGCCTCGTAGAAGAGCACTATTAAGGTTGTTGCTAGAGTTACTCAAAGGTCCTTTTCTTTTTCAGTTTCGGTTAGTTTATTGCCAATCATTTTGCGTTCAGGTCTAAGATTGTTACACTCAAAATGAATTACTTTACATTTTATTACGTTAAAATTCAACTTGCATATTTCCGGACAGAGGACCAGAATGTCCAAACTCTGAATAATATAATGGTGTGCTAGAGATAGTGCACTTTTCCCAGTTTGCTGTCATTTACCAGTTTGCTGTCATTTACAAGTTTGCTGTCATTTACCAGTTTGCTGACATTTACCAGTGTGCTGTCATTTACCAATTTACTGTCATTTACCAGTTTGCTGTCATTTACCAGTGTGCTGTAATTTACCAGTTTGATGTCATTTACCAGTTTGATGTCATTTACCAGTTTGCTGTCATTTACCAGTTTGCTGTCTTAGATGTTAGCTCAACCTCGAGAACACTTGTGTATATTGTGATGAGGATCTCATCAAGCTACTCAGATATCTCTCCGTTGAACCAGTTAATTATCCAGGATTGAAGTTTGTCTCCTGTCCTGTGCCTCCCGTCACACTCTCCCCGCCCTCCAGTCCTCCCGTCACACTCTCCCCGCCCTCCAGTCCTCCCGTCACACTCTCCCCGCCCTCCAGTCCTCCCGTCACACTCTCCCCGCCCTCCAGTCCTCCCGTCACACTCTCCCCGCCCTCCTGTGCCTCCTGTCACACTCTACCGCCCTCCAGTCCTCCCGTCACACTCTCCCCGCCCTCCAGTCCTCCCGTCACACTCTACCCGCCCTCCAGTCCTCCCGTCACACTCTCCCCGCCCTCCAGTCCTCCCGTCACACTCTCCCCGCCCTCCAGTCCTCCTGTCACACTTTCCCGCCCTCCAGTCCTTTCGTCACACTCTCCCGCCCTCCAGTCCTCCTGTCACACTCTCCCTGCCTTCCAGTCCTCCTGTCACACTCTCCCGCCTTCCAGTCCTCCTGTCACACTCTCCCGCCTTCCAGTCCTCCTGTCACACTTCTCCTGCCTTCCAGTCCTCCGTCACACTCTCCTCGCCTTCCAGTCCTCCGTCACACTCTCCCGCCCTCCAGTCCTCCGTCACACTCTACCCGCCCTCCAGTCCTCCTGTCACACTTTCCCGCCCTCCTGTGCCTCCTGTCACACTCTCCCGCCCTCCAGTCCTCCTGTCACACTCTCCCGCCCTCCAGTCCTCCTGTCACACTCTCCCTGCCCTCCAGTCCTTTCGTCACACTCTCCGCCCTCCAGTCCTCCTGTCACACTTCTCCCGCCTTCCAGTCCTCCTGTCACACTCTCTCGCCTTCCAGTCCTCCTGTCACACTCTCCCTGCCTTCCAGTCCTCCTGTCACACTCTCCTCGCCTTCCAGTCCTCCTGTCACACTCTCTCCTGCCTTCCAGTCCTCCTGTCACACTCTCCCTGCCCTCCAGTCCTCCTGTCACACTCTCCTCGCCTTCCAGTCCAACTGTCACACTTCCTGCCTACCAGTCCTCCTGTCACTTTCCCGCCTTCCAGTCCTCCTGTCACTTTTCCCTGCCTTCCAGTCCTCCTGTCACACTCTCCCTGCCTTCCAGTCCTCCTGTCACACTTCTCCTGCCTTCCAGTCCTCCCGTCACACTCTCCTCGCCTTCAGTCCTCCCGTCACACTCTCCCCGCCCTCCAGTCCTCCCGTCACACTCTCCCCGCCTTCCAGTCCTACCGTCACACTCTCCCCGCCCTCCAGTCCTCCCGTCACACTCTCCCCGCATACCACAGTGGCATGAGTCCTGTTGATGATAATGTGGACTTCATTCTCTTACATAACATCACTTAGAAATGTCTCAGTTCAGATCTTGCAGATCATACTGGTGAGCTAACATCTTGTTGCAAATTCACTTGCACTAGATGAGAAGTCACTGCAGTGTGATGACTTGTGGTTCGAGACAAGTCTCAATCACATGACACAAAACTGTTGCAAAAAAAAAAGAAAAAAAAAAAAGAGTTTTTGGAGTGATGGGCACTCACGGCTAATTGGCAGGTTATCTCCTTTCCGAATCATACACCCAGGAACACAGCTCCTTTGGATCATAAGAACATAAGAAAGAAGGAACACTGCAAGAGGCCTACTGGCCCATGCGAAGTAGGCCTAAGTTACCTCCCGGCTTAAGCTTCCTTATCATGAGAGTTCTACCTTTAGTAGAGACCACATTCCACTTGAAGGGGTTGCCACTCTTCAACTCACTGTTGGTAACTTTTACCTCCACATCAACTCAACACTTCGCACACTCACAAATCCATCTAGGCGAATTTTCAGCCTCCTATTTTCCTCTTGGAGAAGTAGAACCTCCACGTGCACACCCACTGACTGGTCTACTAGTGAAGATGAAGTCGTGCACACCCACTGACTGGTCTACTAGTGAAGATGAAGTCGTGCACAACCACTGACTGGTCTACTAGTGAAGATGAAGTCGTGCACAACCACTGACTGGTCTACTAGTGAAGATGAAGTCGTGCACACCCACTGACTGGTCTACTAGTGAAGATGAAGTCGTGCACAACCACTGACTGGTCTACTAGTGAAGATGAAGTCGTGCACACCCACTAACTTGTCCACTAGTGAAGATGAAGTCGTGCACAACCACTAACTGGTCTACTAGTGAAGATGAAGTCGTGCACACCCACTGACTAGTCTATTAGTGAAGATGAAGTCGTGCACACCCACTGAATAGACCACTACCGAAGATGAGGTCGTGCACACCCACTGACTGGTCTACTAGTGACGCTGAGGTCGTGCACACCCACTGACTGTATCACTAGCAAAACTGACGTCGTGCACACCCACTAACTGGCCTACTAGTGAAAATGAAGTCGTGCACACCCAGTGACTGGACAACTAGTACTCACCTATTTCTACTCACCTATTTCTACTCACCTATTTCTACTCACCTATTTTTGGTTGCAGGGGTCAGGTCATAGCTCCTGGCCCCCATCTCTTCACTGATCGCTACTAGGTCCTCTCTCTCCCTGCTCCATGAGTTTTATCATACCTCGTCTTAAAACTATGTATGGTTCCTGCCTCAACTATGTCACTTGCCAGACTGTTTCACTTCCTGACAACTCTACGACTAAAAAAATACTTCCTAACATCTCTTTGATTAATCTGACTCATTTCATAGTGAAGCTGAGGTGGTGCACACCCACTGACTGATCCACTAGTGAAGCCGAGGTCGTGCACACCCACTGACTGATCCACTAGTGAAGCCGATGTCGTGCACACCCACTGACTGATCCACTAGTGAAGCCGAGGTCGTGCACACCCACTGACTGATCCACTAGTGAAGCCGAGGTCGTGCACACCCACTGACTGATCCACTAGTGAAGCCGAGGTCGTGCACACCCCCTGACTAATCCACTAGTGAAGCCGATGTCGTGCACACCCACTGACTGATCCACTAGTGAAGCCGAGGTCGTGCACACCCACTGACTGATCCACTAGTGAAGCCGAGGTCGTGCACACCCACTGACTGATCCACTAGTGAAGCCGAGGTCATGCACACCCACTGACTGATCCACTAGTGAAGCCGAGGTCGTGCACACCCACTGACTGATCCACTAGTGAAGCCGAGGTCGTGCACACCCACTGACTGATCCACTAGTGAAGCTGAGGTGGTGCACACCCACTGACTGATCCACTAGTGAAGCCGAGGTCGTGCACACCCACTGACTGATCCACTAGTGAAGCTGATGTCGTGCACACCCACTGACTGATCCACTAGTGATGCCGAGGTCGTGCACACCCACTGACTGATCCACTAGTGAAGCTGAGGTCGTGCACACCCACTGACTGATCCACTAGTGAAGCCGAGGTCGTGCACACCCACTGACTGATCCACTAGTGAAGCCGAGGACGTGCACACCCACTGACTGATCCACTAGTGAAGCTGAGGTGGTGCACACCCACTGACTGATCCACTAGTGAAGCCGAGGTCGTGCACACCCACTGACTGATCCACTAGTGAATCCGAGGTCGTGCACACCCACTGACTGATCCACTAGTGAAGCCGAGGTCGTGCACACCCACTGACTGATCCACTAGTGAAGCCGAGGTCGTGCACACCCACTGACTGATCCACTAGTGAAGCCGATGTCGTGCACACCCACTGACTGATCCACTAGTGAAGCCGAGGTCGTGCACACCCACTGACTGATCCACTAGTGAAGCCGAGGTCGTGCACACCCACTGACTGATCCACTAGTGAAGCCGAGGTCGTGCACACCCACTGACTGATTCACTAGTGAAGCCGATGTCGTGCACACCACTGACTGATCCACTAGTGAAGCCGAGGTCGTGCACACCCACTGACTGATCCACTAGTGAAGCCGAGGTCGTGCACACCCACTGACTGATCCACTAGTGAAGCCGAGGTCGTGCACACCCACTGACTGATCCACTAGTGAAGCCGATGTCGTGCACACCCACTGACTGATCCACTAGTGAAGCCGAGGTCGTGCACACCCACTGACTGATCCACTAGTGAAGCCGAGGTCGTGCACACCCACTGACTGATCCACTAGTGAAGCCGATGTCGTGCACACCCACTGACTGATCCACTAGTGAAGTTAAGGTCGTGCACACCCACTGACTGATCTACTAGTGAAGCTGAGGTGGTGCACACCCACTGACTGATCCACTAGTGAAGCTGAGGTGGTGCACATCCACTGACTGATCCACTAGTGAAGCTGAGGTCGTGCACACTCACTGACTGATCCACTAGTGAAGCTGAGGTCGTGCACACCCACTGACTGATCCACTAGTGAAGCTGAGGTCGTGCACACATAAGAACATAAGAAAGGAGGAACACTGCAGAAGGCCTGTTGGCCCATACTAGGCAGGTCCTACACATTCCATCCCACTAACAGAATATTTGTTCAACCCAATCTTCAATGCTACCTAAAAAAAAGGCTTTGATAATTCTATTTACTCATGTTTAATTCCAACTCAAATCCAACCCCTCTCACTCATGAATTTATCCAACCTAAATTTGAAACTACCCAAGGTCCTTGCTTCAATAACCCTACTAGGCAGACTATTCCACTCATCAACTACCCTATTTCCAAACCAATACTTTCCTATATCCTTTCTGAATCTAAACTTATCTAATTTGAATCCATTATTGCGGGTTCTCTCTTGGAGAGACATCCTCAAGACCTTATTTATATCCCCTTTGTTAATACCTATTTTCCACTTGTATACCTCGATCATGTCTCCCCTCATTCTTCGTCTTACCAGTGAATGTAATTTTAGGGTCTTCAATCTTTCTTCATACGGAAGATTTCTAATGCTATGTATTAATTTAGTCATTCTACGCTGAATGTTTTCTAACGAATTAATAACCATTCTGTAATATGGAGACCAGAACTGAGCTGCGTAATCTAGGTGAGGCTTTACTAACGATGTATAAAGCTGTAATATAACCTCTGGACTTCTGTTGCTTACACTTCTTGATATAAATCCCAGTAATCTGTTTGCCTTATTACGTACGTTTAGGCATTGCTGTCTTGGTTTAAGGTTGCTGCTTACCATAACCCCCAAGTCCTTTTCGCAATCTGTATGGCTAAGTTCTACGTTATTTAACTTATAAGTGCTTGGGTTATGGACACTCCCGAGCTTCAGAACCTTGCATTTATCTACATTGAACTGAATCTGCCACTTTTCTGACCAGGAATTGAGTCTGTCTAAATCCTCCTGAAGTTCCCTGACATCTACGTTTGAATCAATTATCCTACCTATCTTCGTGTCATCGGCGAATTTGCTCATATCACTAGTAATTCCCTCATCAAGGTCATTGATATATATTATAAACAACAACGGGCATAAGACTGATTCCTGTGGAACACCACTTGTTACAGATCCCCACTCGGATTTAACCCCATTTATGCACACTCTCTGCTTCCTATTGGTGAGCCATGACTCGATCCATGACAGCACTTTTCCCCCAGTGCCATGAGCTGCCCCTTTCTTTAACAGTCTCTGGTGCGGTACTCTATCAAAAGCCTTACTAAAATCTTAATAAACAATATCGAATTCTTTATCGTGATCAACAGCCTCAAAAGCTTTACTAAAGAAGGTTAATAAATTAGATAGGCAGGAACGGCCCCTCGTGAATCCATGCTGAGTATTATTAATCAAATTATGGTTCTCTAAATGGCTTCTAATAATATCAGCTATAATTGACTCTAGTAATTTGCCTACAATTGAGGTCAGGCTTATTGGGCGGTAATTTGACGGTAGTGACTTGTCCCCTGCTTTAAAAATAGGAATTACATTAGCCATCTTCCACATATCAGACACTACACATGTTTGAAGAGATAAATTAAAAATGTTAGATATTGGTTCACAGAGTTCCATTTTGCATTCCTTAAGAACCCTTGCAAAAAGCTTATCAGGACCCGGCGATTTATTTTGTTTCAGACGGTCTACTTGTTTCATAACCATTTCGCTAGTAACTGTGATATTACATAATTTATCTTCTTCAGGGACACTAAACAAATTAATTACTGGGATATTATTAGTGTATTCCTGTGTGAAAACCGAGAGAAAATAATTATTAAAAATAGAGCACATATCATTCTCCTTGTCAGTAAGATGCCCAGAGTTATTTTTAAGGGGACCTATCTTATCCCTAACTTTTGTTCTATAAACCTAGAAAAAAAACTTTTTGGGTTACTTTTTGAATCCCTAGCAACTTTAATTTCATAGTCCCGTTTAGCTTTTCTTATACCCTTTTTAATGTCCCTCTTAATGTCAGTATACTGATTTATAAGATGACCCTCACCTCTATTTATGCGCCTATAAATTCCTTTCTTCTGTTCTAAAAGATATTTAAGCCTATTAGTCATCCATTTTGGGTCATTTCTACTTGATCTAATTTCTTTATACGGGATAAATGTTCTTTGGGCAGCCTGTATAGTGTTAAGAAAGCTGTCATATTGATGGCTCTCTTCGTTACCCCAGTCCACAGTTGATAAGTGTTCTCTAAGCCCATTATAATCTGCTAAGCGAAAGTCTGGGACTGTTACTGAATTATCCCTACTATCATACATCCATTAAATGCTAAAGGTAAATGACTTGTGGTCGCTTGTGCAGAGTTCCTCTGTAATTTCTAAATTATTAACAAGGGATTCCTTGTTTGCCAGAACCAAGTCAAGTAGGTTATTTCCCCTTGTAGGTTCTGTCACAAACTGCTTCAAAAAACAATCCTGAACAATTTCTAAAAAGTCGTTAGATTCTAAATTCCATGTCAAGAAATTCCAATCAATCTGACTAAAGTTTAAGTCCCCTAGAATTACTACGTTATCATGCCTTGTGGCCTTAACAATTTCCTCCCAGAGTAGTCTCCCTTTTTCCCTATCTAAGTTTGGAGGACGATATATCACGCCTAAAATCAATTTTTCACACCCCTCTGAAAATTCTATCCAGACAGACTCTGTATGTGTTATTTCAGACTTAATGCCCTTTTTTATGCAACAATTTAAATGATCACGGACATAGAGTGCCACCCCACCCCCCTTCCCGATACGTCTGTCTACTTGGAACAATTTAAAACCCTGGATGTGACATTCAGCAGGCATGTCCCGATTTTTCATATTAAACCACGTCTCAGTTATTGCAAAAACATCAATATTACCCGCACTAGCAACTAATCTCAACTCGTCCATCTTATTCCTAGCACTACGACTATTGGTGTAATATACATTTAAAGACCCTCCTTTCTCTTTACCTTTCCTGCTCATTTCTGTTTTTCCACTATACCTATTACTGTCCTTGTCATCTAGTGCCACTGGCTTTCCAGTATCCACCTTATTCTGTCTATTACTAGTTCTCCTAGAACTTATAATATTACTACACTGGGACTTCACTGTTTTCCCCCCAAAACCCATACCACTAACTATTTCTAGTTTAAAGCCCTAACAGCTCCCTCCACTGCAGTTGCCAGTGCCCCCACCCCAGACCTGGATAAGTGAACCCCATCCCTGGCATACATGTCATTTCTGCCATAGAAGAGGTCCCAGTTGTCAATGAATGTTACTGCATTTTCCTTACAGTATTTGTCCAGCCAGCAATTGACACCAATTGCCCTGGACAGCCATTTATTTCCAACTCCTCTCCTTGGCAAAATACCACATATGACAGGGTTCCCACCTTTCTTCCTAATTATGTCTATTGCTGACCTAAACCTGCTAGTCAGGTCATCACTCCTACGTCTACCAACATCGTTGCCTCCAGCACTGAGACAGATAATAGGATTGCTCCCATTACCTCTCATGATGTCGTCCAGACGGCTAACAATATCCTCCATCCCAGCCCCAGGAAAGCAAACCCTCTGTCTCCTACTCCTATCATTCAAACAGAAGGCCCTATCCATGTACCTAACCTGGCTGTCCCCAGCAACAACCATGTTTTTACCTTCCTTGGTGTAGTTCGTCGTGACGCTCCCAGAAGTCGACTCACATTCATCGGGTAGCACAGAGAATGGGTTCGATGTTTCCACAACATTCTCCTGGGTCTTCGTTGTTTCTACCTCTCCACCCGTCCTCTTGATCCTTAACGTTGTCCCATGCATTCCAGCCACTGTCCATGTTCCTGACTGATCCACTAGTGAAGCTGAGGTCGTGCACATCCACTGACTGATCCACTAGTGAAGCTGAGGTGGTGCACACTCACTGACTGATCCACTAGTGAAGCTGAGGTCGTGCACACCCACTGACTGATCCACTAGTGAAGCTGAGGTGGTGCACACGCACTGACTTAACAATGTGTGCTGGTAGAATTTACATCAACAAATCACTGAATACTCTGGAGGGAGACAAGAACGTTGACAAGACAATCTAATCCGCACATGTACTTAATCCACTCAGGTGTCTTAAGGAAACACGTCCTTCAGACATGGGGACTGAACCACGGACCACGTCCTTCAGACATGGGGACTGAACCACGGACCACGTCCTTCAGACATGGGGACTGAACCACGGACCACGTCCTTCAGACATGGGGACTGAACCACTGACCTCAATGTGTGAGTTGAGTGCGCTAGAAATCAAGCTACGAGACACTTTAAAAAATGTAGAACGCTTCACGGGTTTGCGTGTCATTATACTACTACTACTACTACTGAATAATAATAATAATAATAATAATAATAATAATAATAATAATAAACAACTAACAAATGGGCGAGTGAGGTGTCGAGGCTGGGAGTCACCTGTGGCGTGTGATGAGTGGTGGTACAAGTGAGGTGCGTCTCAGCGTCTGTCTTGACTTGTCATGACTATCTTTTGGTATTTATATGCTCTGATAAATTGTTGGGAAGTACCCTAGGTACCGCTACCTTAGTACCCAGGTGGTGGTAGCAGGGTACTGCCTACCTCAGTACCCAGGTGGTGGTAGCAAGGTACTGCCTACCTCAGTACCCAGGTGGTAGTAGCAGGATACTACATACCTCAGTACCCAGGTGGTGGTAGCAGGTACTACATACCTCAGTACCCAGGTGGTGGTAGCAGGTACTACATACCTCAGTACCCAGGTGTAGCTAGCAGGGTACTACATATCTCAGTACCAAGGTGGTGGTAGCAGGGTACTACACAGCTAAGTACCAAGGTGGTGGTAGCAGGGTACTACATACCTCAGTACCCAGGTGGTGGTAGCAGGTACTACATACCTCAGCACCCAGGTGGTGGTAGCAGGTACTACATACCTCAGTACCCAGGTGGTGGTAGCAGGTACTACATACCTCAGTACCCAGGTGTAGCTAGCAGGGTACTACATATCTCAGTACCAAGGTGGTTGTAGAAGGGTACTACACAGCTAAGTACCAAGGTGGTGGTAGCAGGGTACTACATACCTCAGTACCCAGGTGGTGGTAGCAGGGTACTACATACCTCAGTACCCAGGTGGTGGTAGCAGGGTACTACATACCTCAGTACCCAGGTGGTAGTAGCAGGGTACTACATACCTCAGTACCCAGGTGGCAGTAGCAGGATACATACCTCAGTACCCAGGTGGTGGTAGCAGGGTACTACATACCTCAGTACCCAGGTGGTGGTAGCAGGGTACTACATACCTCAGTACCCAGGTGGTGGTAGCAGGTACTACATACCTCAGTACCCAGGTGGTGGTAGCAGGGTACTACATACCTCAGTACCCAGGTGGTGGTAGCAGGGTACTACATACCTCAGTATCCAGGTGGTGGTAGCAGGATACTACATACCTCAGTATCCAGGTGGTGGTAGCAGGGTACTACAGAGGTAAGTACCCAGGTGGTAGGAGGGTGCAGGCAGTCCTGTGTGGTTACGTGTGACTGATGAGTCCAACTGTAGTCTTGTATTAACATTAATGTAGTCTTGTATTAACATCAATGTAGTCATGTATTAATATTAATGTAGTCTTGTATTAATATTAATGTAGTCTTGTATTAACATTAATCTAGTCTTGTATTAATATTAATGTAGTCTTGTATTAACATTAATGTAGTCTTGTATTAACATTAATGTAGTCTTGTATTAACATTAATGTAGTCTTGTATTAACAATAATGTAGTCTTGTATTAACATTAATGTAATTTTGTATTAATATTAATGTAGTCTTGTATAAACATTAATGTAGTCTTGTATTAACATTAATGTAGTCTTGTATTAACATTAATGTAGTCTTGTATTAACATTAATGTAGTCTTGTATTAACATTAATGTAGTCTTGTATAAACATTAATGTAGTCTTGTATTAACATTAATGTAGTCTTGTATAAACATTAATGTAGTCTTGTATTAACATTTATGTAGTCTTGTATTTACATTAATGTAGTCTTGTATTAACATTAATGTAGTCATGTATTAACATTAATGTAGTCTTGTATTAACATTAATGTAGTCTTGTATTAACATTAATGTAGTCTTGTATTAACGTCTTATTGAGAAAGTTTGGTACATCAGTGCTTCATCGGTCGATATAGCTGATTGACAAATGGTGAAGATCTAGAAGGATTTGAGTATCAGTCCTTAGCCTGAGAGTCGATGTAATCAGTCCATCAAATACTTGACTCAAACTGAGAATTGATTACTCTAAAACTCTGATACTCCTACATTCTTCTTTGTATAACTGATGAACTACTGATAACTACTGATGAACACTGATGAAACTACTGATGAAGCTACTGATGAAACAACTGATGAAGCTACTGATGAAGCTACTGATGAAACTACTGTAGTGAAACTACTGATGAAGCTACTGATGAAACTATGAACTGATGAAACTACTGATGAAACTACTGATGAAACTACTGATGAAACTACTGATGAAGCTACTGATGAAGCAACTGATGAAACTACTGATGAAACTACTGATGAAACTACTGATGAAGCTACTGATGAAACTACTGATGAAGCTACTGATGAAGCAACTGATGAAACTACTGATGAAACTACTGATGAAACTACTGATGAAACTACTGATGAAGCTACTGATGAAGCAACTGATGAAACTACTGATGAAACTACTGATGAAACTACTGATGAAGCTACTGATGAAGCTACTGATGAAGCTACTGATGAAGCTACTGATGAAGCAACTGATGAAACTACTGATGAAGCTACTGATGAAGCTACTGATGAAACTACTGATGAAACTACTGATGAAACTACTGATGAAACTACTGATGAAACTACTGATGAAACTACTGATGAAACTACTGATAAAACTACTGATGAAACTACTGATGAAACTACTGATGAAACTACTGATGAAGCTACTGATGAAACTACTGATGAAACTACTGATGAAACTACTGATGAAGCTACTGATGAAACTACTGATGAAACTACTGATGAAACTACTGATGAAACTACTGATGAAACTACTGATGAAGCTACTGATGAAGCTACTGATGAAACTACTGATGAAACTACTGATGAAACTACTGATGAAACTACTGATGAAGCTACTGATGAAACTACTGATGAAGCTACTGATGAAGCTACTGATGAAACTACTGATGAAGCTACTGATTAAACTACTGATGAAGCTACTGATGAAGCTACTGATGAAGCTACTGATGAAACTACTGATGAAGCTACTGATGAAGCTACTGATGAAACTACTGATGAAGCTACTGATTAAACTACTGATGAAGCTACTGATGAAGCTACTGATGAAACTACTGATGAAACTACTGATGAAACTACTGATGAAACTACTGATGAAACTATTTTATCTAGACGTTTCCTCAATAAATGTACCCAACTGTTGACATGTGTCTAATTTATCATAAATTTAGCGCTTAATTTGCAAAGAATTATTTCTTCGTGTTCACTAATTCAGTTGTGACTGAAGTCAAGGAGCGTTGTATTGTTGGCCCCGTCAACAAATCTCTATGATCTTTTTGGTTACATCACATCACGTTTTCTTCTGTCTTCCTCAATGACAAATTTTGTTTCGTCAGAGTTTTTTCCTCACCCAGGTAAGTGCCAAAATTCTCCTAATTCTTATATTTTGATGAAATGTTTGTTGAGGTGCGGAGTCGATACGACAATCCATGCACCAGCTTTGATGAAACTGAAGTCGGCTTTGATGAAACTGAAGTCAGCTCTGAGGAAACTGAAGTCAGCTTTGATGAAACTGAAGTCGGCTTTGATGAAACTGAAGCCAGCTCTGATGAAACTGAAGTCAGCTTTGATGAAACTGAAGTCAGCTTTGATGAAAGTGAAGTCGGCTCTTGAGTGGGGGACGAAGTGTGAAAGTCAATTTGATGAAACTGAAGTCAGCTTTGATGAAACTGAAGTCAGCTTTGATGAAACTGAAGTCAGCTTTGATGAAACTGAAGTCAGCTTTGATGAAACCTGAAAGTAAGTCAGCTTTGATGAAAGTGAAGTCAGCTTTGATGAAACTGAAGTCGCTTTGATGAAACTGAAGTCAGCTTTGATGAAACTGAAGTCAGCTTTGATGAAAGTGAAGTCGGCTTTGATGAAAGTGAAGTCAGCTTTGATGAAACTGAAGTCAGCTTTGATGAAACTGAAGTCAATTTTGATGAAACTGAAGTCAGCTTTGATGAAACTGAAGTCAGCTTTGATGAAACTGAAGTCAGCTTTGATGAAACTGAAGTCAGCTTTGATGAAACTGAAGTCAGCTTTGATGAAACTGAAGTCAGCTTTGATGAAACTGAAGTCAGCTTTGATGAAACTGAAGTCGGCTTTGATGAAACTGAAGTCAGCTTTGATGAAACTGAAGTCAGCTTTGATGAAACTGAAGTCGGCTTTGATGAAAGTGAAGTCAGCTTTGATGAAACTGAAGTCAGCTTTGATGAAACTGAAGTCAGCTTTGATGAAAGTGAAGTCAGCTTTGATGAAACTGAAGTCAGCTTTGATGAAACTGAAGTCAGCTTTGATGAAACTGAAGTCAGCTTTGATGAAACTGAAGTCAGCTTTGATGAAACTGAAGTCAGCTTTGATGAAACTGAAGTCAGCTTTGATGAAACTGAAGTCAGCTTTGATGAAACTGAAGTCGGCTTTGATGAAACTGAAGTCAGCTTTGATGAAACTGAAGTCAGCTTTGATGAAACTGAAGTCAGCTTTGATGAAATGAAGTCAGCTGATGAAACTGAAGTCAGCTTTGATGAAAGCTTATGAAGTAATCAGCTTTGATGAAACTGAAGTCAGCTTTGATGAAACTGAAGTCAGCTTTGATGAAACTGAAGTCAGCTTTGATGAAACTGAAGTCAGCTTTGATGAAACTGAAGTCAGCTTTGATGAAACTGAAGTCAGCTTTGATGAACTGAAACGTTGAAAGTCAGCTTTGATGAAACTGAAGTCAGCTTTGATGAAACTGAAGTCAGCATGCTAATCAGCTTTGATGAAACTGAAGCCGAGAACTTGATCAGTGATGAAACTGAAGTCAGCTTTGATGAAACTGAAGCCAGCTTTAATGAAACTGAAGCCAGCTTTGATGAAACTGAAGCCAGTTTTGATGAAACTGAAGCCAGCTTTGATAAAACTGAAGCCAGCTTTGATAAAACTGAAGCCAGCTTTGATAAAACTGAAGCCAGCTTTGATAAAACATTTCCCAGCGTGGGTGAAACATAAACCATCTCGGGGGAAACATTTCCCAGCGTGGGTGAAACATAAACCATCTCGGGGAAACATTTCCCAGCGTGGGTGAAACATAGGTTTCAGCAGTTTCTCTTACTTCAGCGTATTTTAACATTAATGTATATAAAAGTTATCTGATAATTCGACTAACGTTGCAACGGACACAAATAACTGCAATAAAATAATTTCCTGGTGAGCAGTTATATTAATCATCTAAAGATCTTACAGTGCTTCCGGTGCTCTTAACTCTTCATAACCTAACTTATAATTTATATAGCTCTTATCTTCACATTCATTCATCTTCTTCACATTATCAATTTTTACATTTTTAACAAAGTCTTCCTGTTAGAAAAAGTTTGCCTATTACAGCGTGTGCGAGATCAGTACAGTAGACCGTTATATTACACGGTAGTTACGTTCCTGAAAACGCCGTGTTAGGTAAAACCGTGTTAAATAAACTGAAGAACTTATGGGAAAAACAGGGTTACTTTTCTGGGAGCCCCAAAAAGCCAAACAACTCTTTTTTTTTTTTTAAGACCAACAGACTTTTCAAAAATAAAAGTGAATATGTAACTGTAGTTCATTGTGGTGATATATTATGTTTTTACCGCTTAAGACTACAAATGCAATAGAACTAATAATATTTCGGTGTTTGCTGGTGTTTGTGGATGGTTGTGAAGAGAGTGGAGATGCATGGCTTGGCCCTACTGGGCTGAGATGGATGGTTGTTGGTTGTCGGCAGAAGTGGATGGTAGAGGTTCTGGTACTGAAGTCTATGGTTGCATTGGAGTGTTCATAAATTCTGTAATAGATCTCTGAGCTCTTTTACCCAGCAGTACATTATACAGCTGACGGTAAGGCATCATCAACTGGTCTAGACCCCGTTTCAAAGCACTGCTTCTAGATTTGTCAAGGTCCTGTTCAGTTAAAAGTCTGCAACTTTACCAATAACATGGAACTGCTCACGTAACTGCTGCAATGTTAACTGTTTTTCTTCAGGTTCTTCTTCATCTTCTGTTATGAGGCTTCCTTGTATCTGTGCATCGAGCTCTGCCAACATTCCTCTGCACTCCTGTCTTCATCATCATTATCTTCTAAGAGCTCAGTCACATCTTCATTCATATCTTCAAAACCATCACCTGGTAATGTCCTTGCCAGCTGAACAATTTCCTGAACCTGACTCTCACGCGGAATTCTTCGCAACCTTGTTGAACACCAATACCGAGATGTGTTGGTTTTTCAGCATTGTGGCAGCCTTGTGACTCACCATTCTCACTGAAGCCTTGACAACAAGGCATCGAAGGGTGTTGCCAACTGCAATGGGCCTGATTCCTCCATTCTTGTTTCATAGGGCACATAGTGAGGCACCAAGGAAGTGGCCTAATGTCCTCCAGGACACCGCCAGCCAGGCACACATTGGGAAATTTAGTGAGATCACACACAAATTTTCTGAAACATCCCCAAGCGATGCATTCAGCATTTGTTTTAAATGTTTTGCCTTAAACCAGTGAAACCCCCTGCTAAGTCCTGTGGGAATGACATAGGGCTTTATACACATCCTCGTCTTGTATGGTTAAATGATCTTCACCTACTGCACTGTCAGGTAGGTCAGTGTTAGTGCTGGGAGCTCTGGGTTAATGTTTGTCCTTCAGAGCTTGTGCTATAGTGGCATCCTTAGGGGCGATGGTATACTCACTAGTTATAAGCCCGAGTGTCCCAGTAGTATTACCCATTAATATTTTTTTATTATTTGGGCAATAATCGCGGACAAACTATGAAAGAGCAAAACTAACATTCAACTTCCTCTTGGTGATTGTTTCGTGTATATATATATATATATATATATATATATATATATATATATATATATATATATATATATATATATATATATATTTTTTTTTTTTTTATTAACACATCGGCCGATTCCCACCAAGGCAGGGTGGCCCGAAAAAGAAAAACTTTCATCATCATTCACTCCATCACTGTCTTGCCAGAAGGGTGCTTTACACTACAGTTATAAAACTGCAACATTTACACCCCTCCTTCAGAGTGCCGGCACTGTACTTCCCATCTCCAGAACTCAAGTCCGGCCTGCCGGTTTCCTGAATCCCTTCATAAATGTTACTTTGCTCACACTCCAACAGCACGTCAAGTATTAAA